>UESW01003949.1:2780676-2809069 GCA_900491605.1 Calamus simplicifolius
AACCTAGAGAGTCACACGCATAGAAGTTTCCTAGGATGATCTATTTGCTGATCAACGATTGAGAATCATATATGATTTAATTAATCAATTTGATTGATTGAATTATCTCAATTGGGTTAAGTACAAGTGAATAAGATTCAATTTGGTTTAAGTCTATTAGAAGGACTAATCAATTTCAAATATTAATTTGAAATTAGACTTGATTTGGATTTAAATAGATTCAGGACTAGAAAAATTTGATTTAGGCTAGGACCATGATCTATGTGGGTTCAGTCCAATAAATTCAGATCAGATTAAACCATCACCAGAACTCAAACCTCTCGCATAAGTATCTCACATGATGAGATAACTAATGTCTGAGAGATTAAATTCTCATTTAGAATTTAATGTATTAATTTAATCCTCTCCAAACCATTTCCATTGGAATTCTAAGTGTTAGAATTAAAGTGGAATTAATGTGCCTCTTTGAATCAACCAAGCGATGGAATTCTAAGTGTTAGAATTCTCTTTAGTTCTCACCGATGTCGGAATTAACAAAACGCCACGTCTCCTTGGTTTTCACCGAACGTCGGAATTAACCAAGCGCCGCGGCTCTTTGGTTCGGTGTCTCTTTGCTTTTTGCCAAACGATGAAATTCTTAATGTCAGAATTCAATGGGCAGGCTAAAATGAGACTATAAATAGAGGACATCCCTTACCAGATTACACAGAACAACAACACACGACATATCGTGGATTGTAATTCTAAAAAGGTTAGAATAGAAAATTCTGGTGATTCTGGTGTTAACAAAAGCTTGGTGGATCTTGGAGGAAGATTCAAGTGGGAGGATTCAAGATCAGCAAAGTCATTTTTCCACGAGCTAGCACTCTCGAAAATCCGATCATTCGGGCTTCGCGTGGACGATACAAGAGGCCGGACGATTGAACGGCTGCAGAGCACAAAGGATTTACCAACTACCCTTAAGGTAAGTGATATGATCCCTAAACCTTAAGGCATGATTCAAGGCAAGAAGTATGACTTCTTACATTGAGGATCAAGATATGATCTTGATGATTATTTATATGCATATTTTAGATCAAGCGATCTTATATATAAGGCAAAGATATGATCTTGATGCATATTAGATAGATTAATATGTAATCTTTTAGCTTCCGCATTGATAATAGTTATCAAATTTTAAAAATATGCATGCCTCGGAGTTTATTTCTCCCTACAATATACACATGTTCTTCTAAATTACCATTTAGAAAAGCGGTTTTAACATCCATCTGCCAAATCTCATAATCTAAGTGTGCTGCTATAGCTAGCATAATCCGAATGGATTTCAGCATTGCCACAAGAGAAAATGTTTCGTCATAGTCAATACCATAACGTTGACGATACCCCTTGGCAACCAGACGTGCTTTATAGGTCTCTACCTTTCCGTCTGCGCCTCTTTTCTCTTGAAAACCCACTTACACCCTATGGGTTTTATCCCTTCGGGTGGGTCAACTAATGTCCATACATTATTTTCTTCATGGAATCAAGTTCGGATTTCATGGCATCAAGCCATTTATTAGAGTCAGTCCTTTGCATAGCATCCATATAGGTGATCGGATCCTCGTTGTTCTCATCGAGTTCAACAGGATCATCATTCTGGACCAAGAAACCTAAGTATCTGTCCGGTTGATGTGGTACTCTACCAGATCGCCTTAATGGTGCATCTAAAATGGGTTTTGAGTTTGATCTAATCAACTCAGATTCTAAGGGTTCACTGGTTTGTGTTGTTCCTTCTACTTGATGAACTTCCTCAAGTTCAATATTAGAGCTATTTGTTCCTTCACTAAGGAACTCCTTTTCAAGAAAAACTGCTCTATTACTAATGAACAACTTTTGTTCTTCAGTATTGTAGAAGTAATATCCTTTGGTTTCTTTCGGATAGCCGATAAAAAAATATTTGTCAGATTTGGGTTCAAGTTTGTCTGATTTTGCACGTTTCACATAAGCCGGACACCCCCAGACTCTCAGATAGGTGATAACCGGTTTATGTCCATACCACATCTCATGTGGAGTTTTAGAAACAGACTTACTTGGAACCTTATTGAGAATATGACAAGCTGATTCTAATGATATCCCCAAAATGATATTGGCAAGCTTGCAAAACCCATCATGGACCGAACCATGTCTAACAGAGTTCGATTCCTTCTTTCCGACACACCGTTATGCTGCGGTGTTCCTAGGAGGAGTCCATTGGGAGAGAATCTCATTCTCCCTTAAATATGTCACAAAGTCATTGAAAGGTATTCGCCTCCTCGATCTGATCGAAGGGTCTTAATACATTTTCCTGTTTATTTTTCTACTTCTTTATGATATAGTTTGAACATTTCAAACGACTCAGATTTATGTCTCATAAGATAGACATAACCGAACCTAGAAAGGTCGTCTGTAAAAGTAATGAAGTAGTAATATCCACCTTTGGCACAAGTGCTCATTGGTCCACATACATCAGTATGTACTAGACCCAATAGCTCTTTGGCTCTTTCACCTTTTCCAGTAAAAGATGACTTGGTCATTTTACCAAGAAGACATGATTCACAGGTAGTTAATGATTCACAATCATCAACTCGAAGGATGCCCTCCTGAGTTAACCTGTTTAATCTGTTCTTGTTGATATGACCCAGCCGATGGTGCCAAAGATAAATATCTGTGACATCAGTTATTCTAGGGCGCTTACTTGATTTGTACACTACATTCACAGGCTGTGATAATATATAAATGCCATTAGATAAATGCCCAGTCATTACAGTGACTCCATTCATAATGATATTCAAAGTAACATCCTTTATTGAAATTTCATAATGACTTTTGGCCAGAAGGCCTACAGAAATTACGTTCAACAAGAACGTTGGGCAAAAATGATAATCATTTAGTATAATGACATTTCTATTGAAAACTATTTCAAGAACTCCTAATGCCAGAACTGGAACTAATCTTCCATCGCCGACATTAAGGAATCTTTCATTGTCCTCAAATCTTCTAGTGACCTGTAGTCCCTGCAATGAATTGCAAATGTTAAAAGGACTCCCGGTATCCAATACCCAGGTCTGATTATCATATACAGAAAAATTACAAGGTGTTATCATATAAATACCTTGTTGAGCAACATCTTGCCCCTTTTTCTTCTTTGGCCTATTTGGATCAAGTGTGGCAATGTAAAGAGGACAGTTCCTCTTCCAGTGCCCTTGCATCTTGCAGTGAAAGCATTCAGCTTGACTTTTATCAACTTTCTTCTTCTGCATCTGACCCCTTATAGATGTCCTAGCATGTTGCACCTTTTTCTTATTCTTTTTCTTCTTCCCTTTCCCAAAGGGTTGACGCCCTACCTTAGATCCTTCAACCACATTAACCAAACCCTTAGAGAGCTGGTTATCCTTCTCAAAGTTCTGTAACAACCCCAACAAACCGTGGTAGTTGACTGCAGGCTTTGTCATTCGAAAATGAGTAAGGAAAGGTCGGAAGGATGGAGGCAAGGAATTCAGGATCGCATCTTTTCCCAACTGCTCATGTAGGGGAAAGCCGAGCTTGCTTAGGAGTTCTATCTTCTCGATCATGTACAATACATGATCAGTGACAGGAGATCCATCCCTCATTCGAGCATTAAAAATAGCACAACTAGTCTTGTGCCTTTCAACGTCGTCGGGTGTGCCGAAAGATTCATTCAACGCTTGAATGATTTCTTCTGGCTGAGCATTCTCGAACCGGCGACCGAATTCATCGTTCATTGCTGCTAGCATGATGCAACGCACGCTAGTTCTATCATTGAGCCACTTCTGATAAGTGTCTCTCTCAGAACTTTGGTGTTTGCATCAGGTATCTTTGGTGCAGGATTATTCAGAATATATAGAATCCTCTCATGCTCAAGGACGATCTTAAGTTTTCTAAACCAGCTATTGAAATTTAAACCATTCAACTTGTCACTATCCAATAGGGACCTTAATGATAAATTAGTGGCCATTTTCTGCATAAGGAAAAACTAAAGTTTATTAGTATATAAATTGATTCAGTCTAAAGACTTGGACTTTAGTCTAAAGATTCTTCCACTATTTTGTTCAAATTGGCAGCCTCTACACCCCAATTCGAAGAATTATTCTTAATTCTTTAGTGGGCACTAAGATCTACATAGACTACATACAGGCCCAAGTGAAGCTTGGCCAACCCATATGCATCTAAGAGTAGGTTCAAAACCAATTGTTTTCCCAAATAATTCTTAGTGTTCAGTTTTGCCCCATGTACCTCTTCAGCAGGCATGAGTGCCTCCACTGAAAGTTCTGGTTAGGTCCAACCATTAAATGATATAATCAGTGTAACCTATCAATAGACAACCAAGCCCGAGTGAAGCTCGGCTCACCTGACTGTCTATTTAATAGTTACGCTGACTTATCATATAATGAATGATAATTTCGATGGTTGACAAGCACCAGGCATGGAGTGCCTCCAATGATTATCAAGACATCGGACTCATTATCACCCACCTTAATGGGAGGCTATGATCTAGTTATCATATAACTATTTCATTTTAAGGACCTAATAATTTTAGAGGATTTAATAATCTGAAGATAAATTGACTAATCAAGTTCTCCCACTGAATCTATGAAATCGGTAGAATGAAACAAGATTAAGTCAGGTTAAGTGGCACCTAAATCAGTCAGACTGATTTCCTTACAGGCATGGGTCAACCCGAATCAGGTAAATGATCTGAATCATAAATGGTTCACCATATTGACCAGGTGAGTGAGATCGATGGGAGGGATATGCCATTAACTCGTTAAAGACGCATCAATACGAGTAGCTCCCAATTAAAAACCATTCGATCGTTGATCCTAGAGCAACTTGCCAACTCACCTTGACATCATATGGTTAACCAATTTTGATTTGACCATCTAAGAGATTCATGCTCAACCACGGAGCCTAATCTACTTCCATTTGGTTTAATCAAAGAGAAGGACATGATCAACTACAACTATTGTTTGATTTAGAGCATTCTTAACCTAATCTAATTAATTTAGATTTGATCAAATACTCTTATAGTCCAGTTGATTTAAACCTTAGGGTCTAACCCTTTATGGACCCGATTTAGCTAACCCAAAGATTAAATATATTTCATGTCATATATTTCAATCAAGCATCAGTTGCATTAACTACTCATAATTCCTATATTTAGATCATATCTAAAAAGATTATGAATTAATATTTGACATTCAAATAAAACTCTCATAAATATTTGTATGTTTCATAACATAGACATCATGCCATCATATCTCATATCTATGTTTTATACTAAACATGCAAATATCATGCTTTTATACAACATCAATATGTATCAAATATAAAATATCTTTGAGAGTGTGTGTAATCTGTGTTTGATGCCAAAGATCAATTTAAATTATCTTTGACTAAGCATCAATAATAAAACACGCACGACAATATGTCACAGAATACCTCGTTTGAATGGGTAATTTGGATTTTTAATCCATCTGTGACCAAATAGCCTGTGATCCATTTTAGCCATGATTACACAATTAATAGAGCATTAATTTACATGCAATAAATTAGATCAAGACGAAACCATGCTCTGATACCATTTGTAGGGAGAAATAATCTCGAGGCATGCATATTTTAAAATTTAATAACAATTATCAATGCGGAAAATAAAGATTACATATTAATCTATCTAACATGCATCAAGATCATATCTTTGCCTTATATATAGATCGTTTGATCTAAAATATGCATATAAATAAAATTATCAAGATCATATCTTGATCTTCAAGATAAGAAGTCATACTACTTATCTTGAAGCCTGCCTTAAGATCTAGGGATCAAATCACTTACCTTAAGAACAGTAGGTAAATCCTTTGTGCTCTGCAGCCGTTCAATCGTCCGGCCTCTAGTATCGTCCATGCGAAGCCCCGAATGATCAGATTCCCGGGAGTGCTAGCTCGGAAAAAACTTTGCTGATCTTGAATCCTCCCACTTGAATCTTCCTCCAAGATCCACCAAACTTTTGCTAACACCAGAATCACACCAGGATTTTCTGTTCTAACTCTTTAGAATTTCAATCAACGACATATCATGTGTTGTCTTCTATGATCTGGTGAAGAATGTCCTCTATTTATAGTCTCAATTAGCCTTTAGCCCATTGAATTCTAACATTAGAATTCTATCGTTCGGTGAAAAGGAAAGAGATGCAGCGTTTGGTTAATTCCGACGTTCGGTGAAAATCAAAGAGATGTGAATTCTAACACTTAGAATTCAATCGTTGGTTAATTCAAAGAGGTACATTAATTCCACATGAATTCTAACACTTAGAATTTCAATGAAATGTTTGGAGAAGATTAAATTAATATATTAAATTCTACATGAGAATTTAATCAAGTTATCTCATCATGTGAGATCCTTTTACGAGAGGTTTGGGTTCAGGTTTTGGTTTAAGCTGATTTGAATTTATTGGACTGAACCCACATAGATCATGGTCCTAGCCCAAATCAAATTTGGCTAGTCCTGAATCTATTTAAATCCAAATCAAGTCTAATTTCAAATCAATATTTGAAATTGATTAGTCCTTCTAATAGACTTAAACCAAATTGAATCTTATTCAATTGTACTTAACCCAATTGAGATAATTCAATCAATCAAATTGATTAATTAAATCATATACGATTCTCAATCGTTGATCAGCAAATAGATCATCCTAGGAAACTTCTATGCGTGTGACTCTCTAGGTTCGAACCTAAGCCGGTAGCATAGAAACAACTTTCTATACTAATCGATGTGCCCATCTAGCAATGGAACCCGACGTCGGATAGGTCGAAGAGTTGCCGAGCAAACTCCAAGAACCCTAAGAAATAGTTACCGTATAATTCATCCTCTTGACCACAAATGCTAAGGATGGCTTAAGAGCCTGTCAACTCTAAACAGCAAATCCATAAAGTGATTTCAACTTTAGTGATCATGTGACTTTCACATGAAGTGCCTTGGCCAAGGTCTTGCTAAATTGAAACACAAGCATTTCTCCTTTTAATGGGATAGGTCAAATTCCATCTTGATCCACAACTGACTACCACAAGTACTTGACTGCACCCAGTAACCTTTCGTAGCTGGATTAGAAATCCAGGTGGTCCGGCACCTAAGTACAATGAGTTGCTTGTAAGTCACTGGTTGTGATCTTCAGGTCTAAAGGATACTTATACCTATATCTTCTCGGATTAACTCTTGACAGTAGAGTATCTGAAAATGAGTCACGTTCGGTGAAATGTACTCCTACACTTTCACCTGTATGTCATACCAGTGTCTCTACACTCCTTGGTTAAGAGGACAACCAACAAATATGATATACAACGTCCTATAATTGATAGTACTATGGCCCTGTCATAGTATATCATTTGGTCGCGAACTCTTTTAGGACCTTCAAAGATAAATCCTCCTTTATCGTGAAGGAAGATCCTAAGGGCTTCATTACTATTAGGAGTTTTAAGAAGATGTTCTTGTAATGAATAAACTGCCAAATAACTTTTATTAAATTTACATTAGCTCAATCATCAAATAATTGGCTTTAGGATACAATTCCCAACAGGGGGAACCCCCACTGACCTTATTCTTAACTAGCTAGTTGATCAGCTAATTTTTAACTTGGAGGGCTCCAAGGCGGTCTTGAAAGTTAGGAGCTATCTAGATTTAGGTTAAGCCTAGGGTAGAGAGTTTAATCTTTGTTAACGTTATTACGAATAATTATTAAATCCTAATTAAATTAGTCTTCATTTCTCTTAGTTCTAGGAATCTCTTAGGATACTTCTTTTAGAATCTTCTCCTTTTTCTTCTATTACATTAGTAAAAAAATAAAACTAAATTACTTTTGCTTTAGAGTACACCGATAAAGTGTATGCTTGATCGCCGATCGTTACAACCTAATCTCATACCCCTAGATCCTGAAATAGAGAGAACCTTTAGAGCAAACAGACTTAGAATTATGGACCCTAATAACAAAAATGATCCACCACAAAAGAATATTTCACTCCTTCAAAGTATACCTACTCTCCTTGCATTCAATGCCTCCAGTGGAGGCCAACCAATATGAGATCAAGTCAAGTGTGATTCAAATGTTACCGTCATGTTTTGGACTTACAAATGAGCATCCATACAAACACTTAGATGAATTCTTGAAAATTTGTTCGACCGTAAAAATTTAAAATTTTTCTGACGATGCTCTTAGACTTAAGTTGTTCCCATTTTCTCTTAGGGACAAAGCCAAATATTGGTTAAATTCATTAGAAACTGTAACAATTTCAACTTGGGATCATCTTCAGAAAGAGTTTCTTAAGAAATACTTTCCTATAGGAAAAACGAATCAAATTAGAAAAGCTGTAGCAAGTTTTTTTAGACTAATGGCGAGATGTTTCATGAGACATGGAAGAGATTAAAATAATTGATTAGAACATGTCCGCATCATGCCATACCTAAATGGCAATTAGTTCAATTTTTTGTGATGGATTGTCAAAAAAGTACCGGCAAATGATTGATGCTTCATGTGGTGGGACATTTAGAAATAGGCCATTCTATAGATATCTATACTAAGGTAGATGAACTGTCCCAGAAACTTGACCAAATTCTATAAGTTGGAAACACCTCTTCCCCATCTATTCAAAATCATGATGTTTGTATAATCTGCTCAAGTCCGACTCATTCTACAGGTGAATGTCCAGCTGCATACCAATTTCCTAAGCTTGTTCATGAGCAAGCCCACCAAGCCCAAACCCGATTGGCTCCTAAAATAGGAAATGATCCATATGCGAATACTTACAATCCTGGCTGGTGAAATCACCCAAATTTTCTTGGAAACCTCAACCTATAATCAATTCATCATCAATCAGACCTAATAATTAGGAAATCAATTTTAGAAGCATGCCATATTCACAATACCCAAACATCCCACAACCTCCACCAAATAATCATCCTACTTTCGAAGACAAGGTGTTACAAGCATCGAAAGGGCTAGAAATGAATACTCAAATCCTTCACTCCCACACATAATCTATTGTAAAACTAGAAACTCAGATAGGTCAATTAGCCACAACATTTAGTAGAAGGGAGGAGGGTAAGTTACCTAGTCAGCCTATCGATAACCCAAAAGAACAATTCATGGCTGAGGATTCCAATAGTCCTAACAAATTCTCAGAACATGCTAAATCAGTCATGACTCTAAGAAGTGGAAAAACGTTGAACCCACCTGAACCAACCCAGAAATTAGAAGTGGCTAAACCGGAAAAGAGAAGAAATGAAGAAGAAAAGGAATGCAATGACCAAGCAATCATACCTAAAGCCCCATTCCCTAGTGCTTTAGAATCTCCTTGTTTTTGGACAAGAAGAATATAAAAATGAATGAGATGCTTGAGTTATTTAAGCAAGTCCAAATAAACTTACCTCTTCTTGATGCAATCAAGTAAGTTCCAGCTTATGGCAAATTTCTGAAGGATCTATGCACACAAAAACGGAAAGCCAAGACACAAATACCAAAAAAGATCCAGTTGACTGAGCAAGTCAGCTCAGTTGTTCAGCAAATAACCCCATCCAAACTAAAAAATCCTGGTACCCCGATTATATCATGTGTCATAGGGAACTTTACAATCAAAAAAGCATTACTAGATTTGGGTGCGAGTGTAAACCTTCTCCCAAACTAAATTTCCATCATTCTTGGAAGACCTTTTCTGGCTATCGCTAATACATGTATAAATTGTAGAACGAGTGTGATGGATGTATCTTTTGGAAACAAGAAGATGAGATTAAATATTTTTAATGCTTCCCAAGGACCACCTGTGTATGATTTAAATGAAGTAAACATGATCGAAGAAGTTGTAGATAAGAAATTTCAAAGTTTGCTTGATTCGGATCCTTTACAAACATGTCTTACACGTTTTGGAATAGATGACTTTGATATTGATGAGTACACCAAAGAGATAAACCTGTATTGGCCCAGATGACAACCCAAGAGGGGGGGGGGGGGTGAATTGGGTTCTTAAAAATTTAAACCTTTTGAAATATTTGTTTGCTTAGTGTGAGTGAAAGTGAATGCAAAAACAAAATGCAATCAATAAGATAGAGATAGAGATAGAGATAAAGGAGACACGGCAAACACAAAGATTTTATAGTGGTTCGGTGTATCCAACACCTACGTCCACTCCCAAGATTCACTTGGGTCCACACTATAATCTTCCTTGATTACAGCCGAGTTGTTTTACAAGCTCACAACTCAAACTTGTTGTTTTCCCGGGATCACAACGAACCCAGCCGGTTTTCCGGGCTCACCAGCACAAAAACCCTAACACAAGCTATACCAAGCTTGTACCGAGGTAAGACTACCTCCACTAGTTCAATCCCCCAGATTGAACTAGACACAAAAAGAAATATTTTTTTCAAGTACACAGCTCCTCAATGAGCAAATAATCAAATAAATAACAAGGTTTAGAAAAGCCTGATTTGTAGTTGGTTGGCTTTTGAGCTTTTCTTCTTTTCTTCTTCTTCTTCTCCTTGCTGGATTGAATCAAGCCTCAGCTCCGATTCTTCACAGTTGAAGCAGTTGAGAAGGATTGAAAAGCAAGAAACTGATCCTCTTTCTCCAATTTGGGAAATCCACCAAAACTTTGATTTGAATGCCTTGGATTCCTCTTGAGCTTTTTGGAGTGGAGTGGATTTGAGCTAGAAGGTTTTCCTCTTGAGATTCAGGCTCTCTCTTTTTCGGATTTTTGAATTGGGATTTCTCTATTTGTTTCTTTGTTTTTTTGTTTTCTTTCTTCTTCTTTTTTTGAATGATAGTCTTCCCTTTTTATAGATTTCTTTCAAGCCATTTTTGGAAGAAAACTATCCGTTGGAGTGTACCTTGTAACAAAATATATCCGTTAGAAATAAAGTAAAATAGAAATATTACCGTTAGAGCTGATCTGGCAATTTGATTTTTCGTTCCAGGTGGGTTGGAGTCGACTCTAACTTTTCTGGAGTCGGCTCTAACTCGAAACACTTTAATCCGTTATTTCTGGAGTCGTCTCTGACTTTTCTGGGGTCGACAAGAAACTTTTCTGGAGTCGACTCTAACAGACCCGGAGTCGACTCTAAGTCGGGGCCAGAAAAATCAACGTTCTGTTTCTTCTGTGAGAGTCGGCTCTAACAGTCTCGGAGTCGACTCTAACTTCCGTGCCAGATCCGGAGTCGGCTCTGTGATTCTCGGAGTCGACTCTAATGTCTGCAATCTTACCTAGACATTAGATTCGATCCAGAACACGATTAACTCCTGATTTTGATCATTCAATAGACTTATAATCTGAAACACTTAATCAAAATCATTAGAGCCTTCATTAGTTATACTCAAATAGTTTTGTTAATCATCAAAATCATCAATTGGGTCAACAATCTCCCCCTTTTTGATGATAACAAAAACTTTGAGTATATGCATTCAAAAATTCATTCGAACTAAAGATTATAGTCATTTTAAAGCTTAAAACATTTTTAATGAAGGATTTGATGCCAATATTCAAAGTAACTTTTAAAATTGTGCATGAGTTCAATATAATCCATCAATTATGAACATTTAAACTAAATGTACAGAAAATTGCAATTGAGCTTGTTGTTAAGCTCCCCCTGCATTGAATAGCTCCCCCTATATATAAAAATCAATTTTAATTGAACTGATTAAAATTTCAAGTCTCTTTCTTTTTGCATAAACAATCATTTCTCCCCCTTTCTTTCTTTCTTTTTGCATATTCAACCATCTCTCATTAAAATTTCAAGTCTTTCTTTCTTTGCATATTCAACCATCTCTCCCCCTTTTTTGTTATCAGCAATAAGGAGAGTATTAGATAAAGAAAGTTATTAGAGAAAAATTGTAGGTTCAATAAGACATAGGGATTCAAGCAGTCAATATTTGAAAATGTGAAATTGCATTTCATAAGTAAGAAACATTACATAAGTTGATTCATGTACATTCCAAAATGAAATACATTAGATACTCAAAAATTCCTAAATACAAACTATCAAAATCAAAGTCAAATATGTTTGAATACAATTTTCTTCAAGTGACCTATGATTTCCATTACATCATCTTTTTGAGATTTCTTAAAATTTTCAAGACAAGCTTCAATCTGTGAGACTGCAAGGTCAATGTCCTTCTTCAGTTGACCAGTTGCATGAACATAAGATCCCGAGCCATCAGCAATGCCTTCCATCCTTTCAAAGATTTTGTGAAGTTCAGCACCAAAGGATTCAACAGAATTGCTTATGGAAAAGGAGATCATGTCCAGTCTCGAATTAAGTTCTTCTTTCAGCTGATTAAAGTCTTCTTTTAATTGATTAATCTCATGAGATCTCTGACTATCATATTCAGCAAGCAAAGCTCTCAACTGACCAATCTGTTCATCAGAGAATCTCCCAGAAGCAGTAATAGACTGATGTGGAGGAGAGGGAACTGCTCGGTCCGCTCTGAAGGTCCAGCTGTAGATGGTCCCGCAATAAATGGATCAGGGACTGATGGTCCCGCAGTGGATGGTCCAGGGATATCTTCTACTCTGGCCTCTTCAGCTCTATCTCTTCAGCTCTTTCTTCTCTTCCTCCTTTCATCCATATACCATTTAACTTCTTGAAGCCCATCCGATGAATAGTAGAAATACTATAATAGTCAGTGTGCCTTAATTTCTTAGGGGTTCATTCTCCATAATAAGCACACCTTGGCTTCTAAAGATTAATGTCAGAACCATACCATATGGCAGTGTAGATCTTTTCTTTGTAGCAGCCTCTGCCATATATCCAATCATCATGCCAGCTAGTTGACTGGCCTTCCAGTAATTATACAATCCATCAAAAGAATGTCTCGCTCCGAGACGTACTCAAATCTACCAATTTTGGAAATAAAATTCTTCCACAAATGTTGTGTAGTAACCTGAGTTCCAGATTTAATTGATTTGCAAGGATTTCCTCAAACTCGGTTACATCCCTCCCTAACATTCTTGTCAATGCTCCACTTCTATCATCATGTTGATATTCCATAATACCATTGTGGGCATTTCCAACAAATTTCCAAGTATTTCAGCGGTTATTGTAACTCTTGTTCCTCTTACATACTGATTAAACCGCCTTCTCCTCTACTTAAACCATTGTAAAACTCTCTCACTAAGGCTGGATAAGTGGGGATATCTAATGAGCAAATCTTTTCCCACCCCATTTCTTTCAAACATCTTCCTATTGTGAAGCCTTCCGACTCAAAGAAATCAAAATTGACCTTTCTTCCAGTTGTAATAGTCTTACCGGCTAGTTGATCAACTTTGGGTGAAGAGGGTGAAGGAGGGGAATCTTCTTGAGTGGCCGAAGAGGAGGATGGCGAGGGTTGCCTCCGAATCGTGCGTCGCCTCGTGGGAACGGACGCTCCACCGACGAAACCGCCTCTTAGGTGCCATTGAGAAGATTGGAATGTTTAATCAAAGGCTTTGAGAAGATTGGGGAAGTTGGAAAGGCTTTGGAACTTTTGGAGAGGTTTTGGGAGACGGATGGAATGATTTGGGGTCGACTCCGCCTTTTTATTTTTGACCTAGTTCGACCTAGAGTCGACTCCCGAAAACTGGGTGTCGGCTCCGAACCAGAAAGTCTGTCAGCGCTCGAATTAGAGTCGGCTCTACAAAGCCAGAGTCGGCTCTAATTGCTTAGACAGAACATCAAAAACTAAGGTGTCGACTCCACAAACTGTTAGAGTCGACTCTAACAGTTTCAGAGATAAAAAATCAAGTTTCAAGGATCTGAAACTATTCAAATTAATCATCAAATTCTAGATAAATGTTCCTTAGCAATTGGGGAAACAATGAATCAAGATCTAGATAGATTTCCTTATTGAATATCGAGATTTTTCAAGAAATTGATGAAATCTAGATAGATGTCCTTAAGAGTTTCAGAAAACTATTCCAAAGGATCACAAACTCCTAATTCTCCTCTAAGATAACAAAATCTCTCTTCACTTAAGGGTTTTGTAAATATATCTGCCAGTTGTTCTTCAGTATTCACATAATCAAGACAAATTTCATTATTGGCAACATGTTCTCTTATAAAGTGATATCTAATTTCAATATGCTTTGTTCTTGAGTGTTGAATTGGATTTTTAGTTAGATTGATTGCACTTGTATTATCACATCTTATAGGTGTCTTATCAAGTGTGATACCATAGTCTTCAAGTTGTCTCTTAATCCATAGGATTTGAGCACAGCAACTTCCAGCTGCAACATATTCTGCTTCAGCAGTAGATAATGCAACCGAATTTTGCTTTTTGCTAAACCATGAGATTAAGTTACTTCCTAAGAAATTGGCATGCACCACTTGTGCTTTTTCTATCTAACTTACATCCAGCATAATCAGAATCAGAATAAGCAATCAGATTTAATGTTGAGTCTCTAGAATACCATAAACCTACATTTTTTGTTCCACTTAAGTATCTTAGTATTCTTTTAACAGCAATTAAATGTGATTCTTTAGGTTCAGACTGAAATCTAGCACATAAGCAAACAGCAAACATTATGTCTGGTCTACTTGCAGTTAAGTAAAGTAGGGATCCGATTATACCTCGATAATATTTTTGATCAACCTTCTTACCTTCTTCATCTTTGTCCAGCTTGCATGAAGGACTCATTGGTGTTCCGAGGGGTTTGATTGATTCCATACCAAACTTCTTTAGAATTTCTCTTGTGTACTTTGTTTGGTTGATAAAGATTCCCTCTTTGCTTTGTTTGATTTGGAGTCCAAGGAAGAAATTGAGTTCTCCCATCATGCTCATTTCAAATTCTCCCTGCATTAACTTAGCAAACTCTTGACATAGAAGATTGTTAGTAGCACCAAATACAATGTCATCAACATAAATTTGAACTACAAGTAAATCTTTATCTTTTCTTTTCAAAAACAATGTTTTATCAACATTTCCTCTTGTAAAATCATTTTCAATCAAAAATTTACTTAGTCTATCATACCAAGCTCTAGGTGCTTGTTTCAAACCATATAAAGCTTTGTGCAATTTAAAAACGTGATTTGAAATTCATGATCTTCAAAACCTGGTGGTTGTTCTACAAATACTTCTTCATTTATTAATCCATTTAAAAATGCACTTTTGACATCCATTTGAAATAAATTAATGTTCATGTGACATGCAAATGCAAGTAATAGCCTAATGGCTTCTAATCTAGCTACAGGTGCAAAGGTTTCATCAAAATCAATACCTTCTTCTTGATTATATCCTTTTGCAACTAATCTAGCTTTGTTTCTAATTACTATGCCATTTTCATCTAGTTTATTTCTAAAAACCCATTTTGATCCTATAACAGAATGATCTTTAGGTCTTTCCACTAATGTCCATACATTATTTCTAGTGAATTGGTTTAATTCTTCTTGCATAGCTAACATCCAATTATTATCTTTTTCAGCTTCTTCAATAGTTTTAGGTTCAATTTGAGAAACAAATGCAAGGTGATTACTAATATTTCTCATAGATGATCTAGTTCTTATTCCTTGAGATGGATCACCTATAATCAATTCCTTGGGATGACTATAAGCGTATCTCCAATCTCTTGGTAGATCTACATCATTATGATATTAATAACATCAGCATTAGGCGAATCATTATCTTTAGCTTCTTGTTCATGATCTGAAGATACATCAATATTAAGTTTTTCAAGATTTTTTCAAGAATGTTTGTATCTTCCTCATCATCAATCCTTTTGGAACTTGATGCTAAAGATTCATCAAAAATTACATGAATAGATTCTTCAACAATTAAACTTCCTTTATTGAACACTCTATATGCTTTACTAGTTGTTGAATAACCTAAGAATATTCCTTCATCAGATTTTGCATCAAATTTACCTAAGTTATTTTACCATTATTATGAATAAAACATTTACAACCAAATGCATGAAAATATTTAATGTTGGGTTTTCTATCATGCCATAATTCATAAGGTGTTTTCTTTAAAATAGGTCTTATTAAGCTCTATTTAGGATGTAACATGCTGTGTTAATAGCTTCCGCCCAAAAGTATTTCGGGAGTTTACTTTCACATAGCATGGTACGGGCCATGTCTTCTAGAGTTCTATTTTTCCTTTCAACTACTCCATTTTGTTGTGGGGTCCTAGGTGCAGAAAAATTATGATTAATACCATTTTCATTGCAAAAACTTTCAAATAAGTGATTTTCAAATTCAGTTCCATGATCACTTCTTAGAGACACTATGGTAGTGTTTTTCTCATTTGTGACTTTCTTGAAGAATTTCAGGAATATCGAGAAAGTCTCATCTTTGTGAGCTAAAAACATTACCCAAGTGAATCTAGAGTAATCATCTACTATCACAAGACCATATTTCTTTCCTCCTAGACTTGTGGTTCTAGTTGGTCCAAAAAGGTCCATGTGAAGTAGCTCTAATGGCCTAGAAGTTGAAACAATATTTTTAGATTTAAAAGAACTTCTCGTTTGTTTTCCAAACTGACATGCATCACATATTTTGTTATTTTCAAAATCTATTTTAGGTAGTCCTTTTACTAAATCCATTCTAATTAGTTTTGAAATCAGGTGTGTGCTTGCATGACCTAATCTTCGATGCCACAACCAACCAATCTCATTCATATTAGCATTATTAGCAACTAAGCAATGATTATTAGTAGACAAATTGTCTAAGTCAATCAAGTATACATTGCCATTTCTATTTCCAATAAAAACAATGCTATTATCAATGGGATTAGCAACTGTGCATATAGAAGATTCAAAAGATACTTTAAAACCTTTGTCACATAATTGACTATGCTAATTAAATTATGTTTAAACCATCAACATAAAGTACATTTTCAATATGTGGAGGGAGTTATTTGAATGTTACCAAACCCCAAGATTTGGCCTTTGCCATTGTCGCCAAATGTAACAACTCCTCCTCTTTTGCTTCAAGGGTGATGAATTCTCTTTGTCACCCGTCATGTGTCTTGAGCAGCCGCTATCAAGATACCACTTTCTCTTTGATCTTTTGGCCACAAGACATTCCTGCAAAGATATCAAGTCTTATGTTTAGGTACCCAAGCTTTCTTGGGTCCTTCATGGTTAGTAGCAATAAAAATTGTTCCTTTCGGAACCCATATTTTCTTTCCTTTAATATTTAAGTTTTTATTAGGTTTTAGAATTTTACATTCATAAGATTTATGTCCTTTTTGATTACATTTAAAGCATGTAAAATTACTTTGGCCAGCACGCACAAAAATATTTTTCAGTGATTTTTGTTTTCTTAAAGTGTTATACCCTAATCCGGCTTTGTCAAAAACTGCTTTTTGACTATTTAATAACATGTCTAATTTAGTTGAGCTTAAGGTAAACTTATCAACTATGTTCTTATGTTTTTCAACCTCTTTCCTTAGTTTATCATTTTCATTTGAAATTAATTCTTTTTCTTTTACTAAAATCTCATTTTCAGATTTAAGTTTCTTAACTTCATTATTAAGATTTTCCTTTTCTTTAATGAAAGTTAAATTTTCATTTTTCAAAATTTGTATTTCTTTTTCAAAACCTTGAAATCGCTACAAGTTCATTAAAAGCATCAAATATTCATCAAAAGCAAATCATCGCAAGGGTTATCGGAACTTACCTCATCGTTGTCGTCCGCCATAAACATACATTTGCGACTTCCTTTTGTTCTTCTTCTTCGGAAGAAGATTCTTGCTGTCACTCCAAGTCGCCACATAAGCCTTCTTTTTCTTTTTGTAGGCTTTCTTCAATTTAGGACATTCATTCCTAAAGTGCCCCGGTTTGTTACACTCATAGCAAGTCAAGGGGTCTTTCTCTTTTTCTTTGTCCTTGTCCTTGTTCTTATCCTTTTCTCCTTCCCACTTTGCTCCAAATTTCTTCTTGTGGAAGGGTTTCTTTCTCCTCATGAATCTTTTAAATTTCTTGCTAAGAGAGCAGTCTCTTCATCATCATCACTGCTGCTCTCTTCTTCTTTTGCAGCTTTGAGGGCAATCATTTCTTCTTCTTTGTGTCCTCCTCTACATGCTGCTTCATAGTCAGCTCATGGGTCATAAGAGATCCTAGAAGCTCCTCTAAGGGTAAAGTGTTGAGGTCCTTTGCTTCTTGGATTGCTGTCATTTTTGCTTCCCATGATCTTGGTAATGACCTAAGAATTTTTCGAACAAGTTCAGAGTTAGTATATGTCTTACCAAGACTTTTCAAACCATTTACAATATCTGTAAATCTAGTGTACATGCATGCAATGGTTTCAGATTGTTCCATGCTAAACAATTCATATTTATGAACAAGAATATTAATTTTGGATTCTTTTACTTGGTTGGTACCCTCATGGGTAACCTCTAATCTATCCCAAATCTCCTTTGCGGAATTACAAGTGGAGATTCTATTAAATTCATTAGCGTCTAAGGAACAATATAAGACATTCATGGCTTAGCATTAAGCTGTGCCATTTTCCTATCATTATCATTCCAGTCCCTTTCGGGCTTAGGAACAATAGTGCCATCAATAACATGTGTGGGTGTACTAGGTCCATTAATTATAACACCCCATAGCTCATAGTCAGAAGCTTGAATGAATATCCTCATTCTAGCTTTCCAATATGAATAATTTGAACCATTAAACAGTGGAGGTCTATTCGTAGAATGACCTTCAGCAAATGATCCAACTTGTGTTGCCATTTGGATCTTTAGCTCTTGATCGTGTGATCAAAATCTAATGAGCACTAGCTCTGATACCAATTGTTGGCCCAGATGACAACCCAAGAGGGGGGGTGAATTGGGTTCTTAAAAATTTAAACCTTTTAAAATATTTGTTTGCTTAGATGTGTGAAGTGAATGCAAAAATAAATGCAATCAATAAGATAGAGATAGAGATAGAGATAAAGGCACGGCAAACACAAAGAGTTTATAGTGGTTCGGTGTATCCAACACCTACGTCCACTCCCAAGATTCACTTGGGTCCACACTATAATCTTCCTTGATTACAGCCGAGTTGTTTTACAAGCTCACAACTCAAACTTGTTGTTTTTGGGATCACAACGAACCCAGCTGGTTTTCACGGGCTCACCAGCACAAAAACCCTAACACAAGCTATCCCAAGCTTGTACCGAGGTAAGACTACCTCCACTAGTTCAATCCCCCAGATTGAACTAGACAAACAATAGAAATGATTTTTCAATTACAAAGCTCCTTAATGAGCAGATAATCAAATAAATAACAAGGTTTAGAAAAGCCTGATTTGTAGTTGGTTGGCTTTTGAGCTTTTCTTCTTTTCTTCTTCTCCTTGCTGGGTTGAATCAAGCCTCAGCTCCGATTCTTCACAGTTGAAGCAGTTGAGAAGGGTTGAAAAGCAAGAACTTTCCTCTTTCTCCATTTGGGAAATCCACCAAAACTTTGATTTGAATGCCTTGGATTCCTCTTGAGCTTTTGGAGTGGAGTGGATTTGAGCTAGAAGGTTTTCCTCTTGAGATTCAGGCTCTCTTTTTCGGATTTTTGATTGGGATTTCTCTATTTGTTTCTTTGTTTTTCCGTTTTCTTTCTTCTTTTTTTTTTGAATGATAGTCTTCCCTTTTTATAGATTTCTTTCAAGCATTTTTGGAAGAAAACTATCCGTTGGAGTGTACCTTGTAACAAAATATATCCGTTAGAAATAGAGTAAAATAGAAATATTACCGTTAGAGCTGATCTGGCAATTTGATTTTTCGTTCCAGGTGGGTTGGAGTCGACTCTAACTTTTCTGGAGTCGGCTCTAACTCGAAACACTTTAATCCGTTATTTCTGGAGTCGTCTCTGACTTTTCTGGGGTCGACAAGAAACTTTTCTGGAGTCGACTCTAACAGACCCGGAGTCGACTCTAAATCGGGGCCAGAAAAATCAACGTTCTGTTTCTTCTGTGAGAGTCGGCTCTAACAGTCTCGGAGTCGACTCTAACTTCCGTGCCAGATCCGGAGTCGGCTCTGTGATTCTCGGAGTCGACTCTAATGTCTGCAATCTTACCTAGACATTAGATTCGATCCAGAACACGATGTAACTCCTGATTTTGATCATTCAATAGACTTATAATCTGAAACACTTAATCAAAATCATTAGAGCCTTCATTAGTTATACTCAAATAGTTTTGTTAATCATCAAAATCATCAATTGGGTCAACAAGAACCATCTAAGTTTGACACCATCCCTCCTTGGACTATAAAATATGAACCACTTCCAACTAAACCAAGCCCTTTAATACTATCCTTGGAAGCACCACCCCGATTAGAATTGAAACATCTTCCTGCTGACTTAAAATATTCATTCCTTGGACCCAATGATACCCTTCCGATAATCATTGCATCTACACTAACCTCTAAACAGGAAGATAAATTGGTAGATGTAACATAAAGAGCCAATTGGATGGACAATAGCTGATCTTAAGGGAATTGACCCTTCCGTTTGCATGCACCACATTCATAGTGAAATTGAAGCCAAACCACATAGAGACATGCAACAGAGGCTAAATTTGAACATGAGGATGTAGTTAAGAAAGAAGTAGTAAATGGCTTGATGCTGGTATTATTTATCCAATTTTGGATAGTCAATGGGTCAGTCCAATCCAAGTAGTACTTAAAAAGTCAGGTATTACCGTGATTGAAAATGAAAAGAGCGAATCAATTCCTACTCGCACATCAACTAGTTGGAGAGTGTGTATAGATTATCGAAAGTTAAATGTCATGACTAGGAAAGACCACTTCCCTTTGCCTTTTATCGACCAAATTCTGGAATGGCTAGTAGGACAAAGTTTCTTTTATTCTTAGATGGATATTTAGGATACAATCAGGTCCCAGTATTTCTTGCAGATCAAGAAAAGACCACCTTCACATGTCCCTTTGGAACATTTGCCTTTAGATGCATGACATTTGGTCTTTGTAATGCACTAGCCACTTTTCAATGATGTATGTTGGCCATATTTTCTTATATGATTGGTCAATTTTTAAAAATATTTATGGATGATTTTTAGTTTTTGGTGCTTCATTTGATAACTGCCTCAAGAACTTGACTAAGGTACTGAAACGATGTATGGAAATGAATTTAGTCCTAAGTTGGGAGAAGAGCCATTTTATGGTTTGTGAGGGAATTGTGCTTGGACACATTGTTTCAGAGAGAAGAATTGAGGTTGATAAAGCCAAGGTTGAATTGATCTCAAATCTACCATCCCCAGCCTCAATTAAATAAGTACGATCTTTCCTTGGCCATGCTGGTTTTCACAAACGCTTCATCAAGGATTTCAGTAAAATTTTTTGACCCTTGTGTAATTTGCTGGCCAAAGATAGTTCTTTTAATTTTGATGAAGATTGTCTAACAGCCTATAACATCCTGCGAACTATTTTGACCACTGCACCAATTATCAAGCCCCCAGATTGGACCATACCTTTTGAAATTATGTGTGATGCTTCTAATTATGCTGTAGGAGTAGTTCTAAGACAGAAACTCAATCGAAAACCCCATATAATTTATTATGCTAGCAAAACTTTTTAGATGCACAAATAAACTATACTACCACCGAAAAAGAATTACTAGCAGTCGTGTTTGCCTTAGAAAATTTAGATCATATCTGTTAGGGTCTAAGGTCATAGTTTACTCTGATCATGCAGCATTAAGGCATTTATTATCAAAAAAGGATACAAAACCTAGATTGATTAGATGGATCATTCTACTACAGGAATTTGACTTAGAAATTTTAGATAAAAAGGTTTCGAAAATATGGTAGCAGATCATATCTCTAGAATCTCGGTGGAATATAATAAAGAAATAATCAAAGATAAGTTTCCTGATGAGCAACTATTCTCAATTTCCCATAGCAATCTTCTCTAGTTTGCCCACATTATGAATTATTTGGCAACAGAAAAAGTACCTTCCCACTGAACAAAACAAGAAAAAGATAGATTTTTCTTACAAATCAAATATTACTTTTGGGAAGACCTTGAATTATTTAAATACTTTTCAAATCAGGTGATTAGGCGATGTATCCCCAAGAGAAAATTCAAAAGCATACTTAACTTTTGTCATTCTCTTACCTGTGCGGGACATTTTAATGGAAGAAAAACTACAGCAAAGGTACTGCAAAATGGGTTCTATCGGCCAACTCTTTTTAAAGATGCACACAAATTTGGCAGTAATTGTCTCCAATGTCAACAAACAGAAATATTTCTCAAAAAGATATGATACCCCTAAACCCTATCTTGGTTGTAGAAATTTTTGATGTATGGGGTATTAATTTTATGGGCCCATTTCCTTCCTCTTTCGGATTCGAATACATTCTATTGGCAATTGATTATGTGTCAAAATGGATTGAAGCCATGGCAACTCGAACCAATGACCATAAAGTTGTAATCAAGTTTATTCAACGTAACATCCTTAGTCGTTTTGGATGGGTACCCATTTCATAAATAGATGCTTTGAAGGATTAATGAACAAATATGGAATTACTCATAAGGTAGCTACACCTTATCATCCCCAAACTAGTGGCCAAGTTGAAATATCAAATAGAGAAATTAAACATATCCTTGAGAAAACTGTGAGACCCGATAGGAAAGATTGGTCAGAACGTTTGGATGATGCATTATGGGCTTATCGTACTGCATTTAAAACTCCCATAGGAATGTCTCCTTGCTGGCTCGTATTTGAAAAGGCCTACCATTTACCTGTAGAATTGGAACACCGTGCATTTTGGCCATCAAGCAATTTAATTATGATATGAAAAAGCCAGGTGTTACTAGAAACTTCAATTGAATGAGTTAGAAGAGCTACAAAATGACGCATATGAGAGCTCAAAAATTTATAAAGAACGAACCAAAGCATATCACGATAAATTTATTAATAGAAAAACTTTTGAACCAAATAAAAAGTATGGCTTTACAATTCAAGATTACATCTTTTCCTGAAAACTTCGTTCACGATGGAATGGACCTTTTATAGTAACTCAAGTATTTCCCCATGGGGCGATAGAACTTAAAGATCCTAAGCAAGGGAATATTTTTAAGGAAAACGATCAATGTTTGAAACCATATATAGAAGAAATTAATGATGAATAAGTTGTTAAATCAATTGATCTTGTGAATCCAATACTATCATAATGAGTAGCATAGTCTGGCTGAAGACTTTAAACTTAGCGCTCTTAGGAGGCAACCCAATTTATCAGTTATTTTTAACTTTCTATTTTCTTAGTATGACCAGAGAAGAGCAACAGAAGTAGATCGAAAGAAAATAGCAACAATGAAACCTCAACCTTCAAATACTCAACCAGGTAATATCTTTCCTTGAAATTAATTTTTCTTCCATTAGGGACAATGAAAATTAAGTTGGAGGGGGGGGGGTAGAATAAGTAAATCCTTGAGTAAAACTATAATCAGTATTTGTGTACCAAATTTTGTCTTGATTTGAAGTTAATCAAGCATTCTAATCATCAATAAACGATAAACTGGTTAGATTATTTTAGAGATACTAAGGACAAATTATTAAGGAAACCTAATAAAAGATAGGGTTTAGCCCAGAAAAATTTGGAGAATAATTTCAGACCCTCCTGACCACTGATCTTAATAGTACAATCTACTTAATAAGGGTATGGGTGAAAATGTCATTCAAAAAAAGTCTCTCTTAAAGTTAATAAATTAGGTTCTTAGCATCTTTCACTAAGTAACCGGCCCTGTCACCTAAACAAGTGATGTTGTTCGCATAAAAAGGTGAGAATGTGAAATAACCTAAGTAAAGTCAGTCCTACCTAAAGCCTTTTTGATTCGAGTCAGTAAGTCCGAGTGGTGTTTTCACCTAATGCCCTAAAACAAACTGGTTTGGGAGCCATTGGCCTAAAGCTCACTACAAGGGTCGATTAGAAAGCAAGGGGTTAGGACATTGCACTAACTTTACACATTAAATAAATAAATAAAGAGACTAAATTATAAAAAGACACTACACCCAACCCAAATTAAGTTAGAGGACTTAAATAGAGAAGTGAAAAGTTGATGAAGAAATTTCTATAAATTCTTATGGGCTGCACTCTATCACTAAATGGGTAAACTTGATAATCCGATGAAGCACCTCTCTTATGATCTAACCGAAAATCTTTTGATTTTAGAATTATAATATAACTATCAATTCTTGGACTAGCTTGATACATATTTCTAGATTCTTTATTTACTCGAGGATGAGTAAGATTCAAGTTGGGGGGAGTGATAAACGCACAAATAATCATCATAAACCTATTAATTAATAAGTCAAAGTACCTATTATTATTTAATATTTAAATTTTATATAATATTTTAGGTAAAATCTCATCAACTTAAAGAGCTCAATTTTAGGAGTCCAATGACGCAAACGGCACTCAAATCGGACTTAAATGAGCTCGAAATTAAATTTACAAGGATTTATCTTTATCTTCATGCATCTCAAAGCAAAATCGGTAAACCAATTACCGAGTTCAATCGCAGTTTTCACATATTCGTTTTTTCTCTTCCGATTTTTTTTTTCCTTCCTATCCCATCACTCCACCAACCAATCAGGATATAAATTGGATTGAAGACTCTTAAATTGGAAAAATAATTATCCGTTATCTCTCCAAAATCTTTTCGCATTTCATTCGGATGCCAAATCAGAAAAGAATCTCAAATTTGGAAAGAAATCAGCGCATTCTCTCTGAATTCATAAAACATGCAAAGAAATTAAGCATCTGATATGGACATTCATGATCTCTCCGCATCATCTCCGCGTTTATGGATCACACAAACAAATCGTCCGCAATCTCTTAGCATTTGTCCCGGCTTCGAATCAGATCTAAAACGAAGCCGCGTTATTTCTGCATCCAGGTATCTGGTATGAAAACAACATGATCTCTTCATGATTTCTTTCCGTTCTCTTCACGTCCTCTCCGCATATGAGCATTTATAAATAGCTCTGGTTGGGCAGATGTGAGATCAATCCCGAACAAAAGGAAGGAGGAGAGGCATTCGTGAGGCGATCGTGCGCTCGGGAGTCCAGGAAGACGTTCCCTCGATTGAGTCCAGGAAGACGTTCCCTCGTTCAGAGGGCGCTGGTCTGATTCAGAAAGCAGTTGGTCTGATTCAGAAAGCAAGGATCCTGGGGAGTTCGGTCTTCTTAATGACTTCTTGATGTCAGGGAAGAAGATTTTTTTTTTAGTTTTAATTTTTATGTATTCCTTTGGATGCTTTAAAATAAAATATTATTATGTTTAATTCTTAATGAATTTTTTTAAGTAAAATAATTCTTAAAAAGGATGGACCATGATCTACGGGTACCACTACAAGAAATTAAAATATTGCGACGCCAAAATGCGTCGCTATTGCGTCGTTATACCATGTTTAGCGACGCAATAGCGACGCAATGATGGCGTCGCTCAACTCCCCGTCGCAATACTCTTTTGTCGCAATTGCGTCGCAATATTGCGACGCTCTGCGACGCATAAAATGCGTCGCTAAATTTAAAATTAATTTTAAAAAAAATTTATTATAAATATTGCGACGCAATTATTGCGTCGCAATATTTAAAATTAATTTTTAAAAATTAAAAATTTATTAATAAATATTGCGACGCATAAAATTGCGTCGCAATATTTAAAAAATTTTTAAAATTTATTATTAAATATTGCGACTCGTCGCAATCGACGCGCAATATTTATTAATATTTAATAATTATTTTTATAATAGCGACGCAATTTTAGTCGCTAATTCGCAAATAAAAATTATTTTAAATATTGCGACGCAATATTGCGTCGCAATATTTATTAAAAATTTTTAAATAAAATATCAATTTTAAAAGCGTCGCTATTAATTTATGCGATGCCAGAACGTCGCAAGCGTCGAAAATTTTTTTTAAAAATATTTAAATGATTAAAAATTAAAACGGTTAATAAAATTTCGTAAATCTAAATATTGATACAAACATTTTTCACTCAATCCAAACAATAATAAATTTCAAAAAATAATTTATATATTAAAATTTAAAAGTTTTTACAACATAAAAAAAAAAATACATCAAGAATCTGAATGATCACGTGAAGGCTGTGGAGGCTGTGGAGGCTGAAAGACTCTGCGACAAGCGTCTAACCATATCCCGCAAATAGCATCTCATCTCGCATGTCAGCAACCTCCTGATCCCGGCCTCGCATACGATCCTCAAAATCCTGCTCGTAATCCTGGCGAAGCTCCTCTGCAATAGATCTGCGAAGCTCCTCTAAACGCTCGGGAGGAAGATCAATCGCGAGCTGGCCTCGTGCCCATACCATTTCATCTGTTTCAATCGTCTCGTAGAGTCGACCTGTGATGCCTGGGATCGAAGCTCGTCGAAATTATGAAATCAATGAGTTCAGACATCCGATGCCGTATCGGATTGCGAATCAGTTTCATTATCGGAAGGAAACCGAACATTTGCATCCGCAATTTCTTGGACATCACCACTTGGATCTCTAAGTGATGTTTCAGGAGCCCTTGTGTCGTCCTCAATTGCATGCATTCCATCTCATCCTCTTGAAATGCAGGGCACTCGGCTGATTGACTTGATGAACTCTCCTCTAATACGATTGTTGAACGTGGGACGATTTTAGAAACGGCCCACCAATCTCGCTTGTCGTTGCGCAAACTTGGATATCCGCAGTAAAAGACTTGCTGAGCTTGGGATGCAAGGATGAATGGGTCATATTTCTGTAATCTTCGTCGATGGTTCACTTCAACCAAATTATAGTCGTTATGAACCCTTTTGCCCACAGGAACTATCGGATCGAACCAATCACAACGAAACAATACGGTTCGTTTTAAAGGCCAACCGGGATATTCAACTTCAACCACCTCTACTAACTTTCCATAATAATCCTGCATATTTGCTCCAACACTTTCTCCTTTTACACACACGCCCCAGTTCTGAGTGCCTCTTGAAGCTGCTAATCGTTCAATCTGAAATTTGTACCCATTTACAAAATAGCCAGTAGAGGTTGTTACGGTCTTCAATGGCCATTGCGATAGACATTTAATGAAAATATTGTCGGTTGTCGACCATGGACCGTTGACCTATAAATTAATAAGCTATTGACATCCAATTCAAAAAATAATTGCCATTATCGAAATTGATTGAGTGATACTACTCACAAATTCATAAAACCAGTAAGCAAACTCCGTTCTAATTTCTGCCCAATTGCAACTTGACTGATGTCGGGATTCATCTGTCGTTGTCTATCACAAAACATCCTTATGGGATGAAAAGGATGAAAACTACTGTTAGAAATTAAATATTATGGTATATTATTATATAAATTTAAATTTTCAATTTAGCATTGAAGTATACACTTACTCAATATATGGATCGACTTCTCGACAGTTCATTAGGATGTAATAATGTGCTGCATTATACTCCATATCGCTAAGATTTCTTGACTTCTGCCCACCAAATGAACGGCCGATAGCTTTAAAAATTGATATTCTACCGTCATTAGCTTCTGCTTCGTCCACACATACGTCATCGTTACGACCATGATTTCGGCTCCTCGTGTGGACGTGACCCTCAAAGTAATGCGAGGCAAAAGCTGAAACTTCTTCGACCAAGTGTGCATTGCATATAGAACCTTCAACCCTTGCCTTATTACGCACATTATTTTTTAACTTCTTAAGATACCTATATGTAAAGTTGCAACAAAAATTAACGAATTTTTCAAGCAATGAAATAATATTTCAAATGTCAACATATCTTAATGATGTATATATTTACCTCTCGAAAGGATACATCCAGCGATACTGCACGGGACCAGCTATGCTCGCTTCGTATGGCAAGTGAACCGGTAAATGCTCCATTGAGTCAAAAAAACTGGGAGGAAATATTCGCTCAAGCTTGCATAAAATAATTGGAATTTCCTCCTCAAGCCTTGCCATGGATGCAGAAGTAATGACTGCGGCAGATAACTCCTTGAAGAATAAGCTGAGCTCCGTAATTGCCTTCCAGACATGTTGCGGAAGCAACTCACGAAAAGCTATAGGTAATAATCGTTGCATGAAAACATGGCAGTCATGGCTCTTCATGCCGAACAACTTGAGCTTATGCATGTCCACACACCTACCGATATTTGAGGCATAACCATCTGGAAATTTTAACCCTCTAAGCCAGTTACATAAAACTTCTCGTGAATTTCTGTCAAGAGTGTAACATGCTTTAGGATAGGTCCCATCGGCACTCCTTCTCAAATCACCTCTTCTACAGTACTGATTAAGTTCTTCTCTTGACTTTGCAGTATCTTTTGTTTTTCCCGGGATGTTTAGCACCGTGTTAAATATGTTATCAAAGAAATTTTTCTCGATATGCATAACATCCAAG
>UESW01003950.1:0-23387 GCA_900491605.1 Calamus simplicifolius
TCGCCACGGTCGAGATCGGTCGTGGCCGATCGGGATCAGGGCTTGGATCGATCGCAACCGTCGGATCGTCGCCGATCTCGGACGGATTGCAACTGTCCGAGATAGGTCGTGGCCGATCGGGATCAGGGCTTGGATCGATCGCAACCGTCGGATCTTTGCCGATCGGACCGATTGCCGCGGTCCGCGATCGGTCGTCGCCGATCGGGATCAGGGCTTGGATCGATCGCAACCTCGGATCGTCGCCGATCTCGGACGGATCGCCACGGTCCGAGATCGGTCGTGGCCGATCGGGATCAGGGCTTGGATCGATCGCAACCGTCGGATCGTCGCCGATCTCGGACGGATTGCAACTGTCCGAGATAGGTCGTGGCCGATCGGGATCAGGGCTTGGATCGATCGCAACCGTCGGATCTTTGCCGATCGGACCGATTGCCGCGGTCCGCGATCGGTCGTCGCCGATCGGATCAGGGCTTGGATCGATCGCAACCCGGATCGTCGCCGATCGGACGGATCGCCACGGTCCGAGATCGGTCGTGGCCGATCGGGATCAGGGCTTGGATCGATCGCAACCGTCGGATCGTCGCCGATCTCGGACGGATTGCAACTGTCCGAGATAGGTCGTGGCCGATCGGGATCAGGGCTTGGATCGATCGCAACCGTCGGATCTTTGCCGATCGGACCGATTGCCGCGGTCCGCGATCGGTCGTCGCCGATCGGGATCAGGGCTTGGATCGATCGCAACCGTTCGGATCGTCGCCGATCGGACGGATCGCCACGGTCCGAGATCGGTCGTGGCCGATCGGGATCAGGGCTTGGATCGATCGCAACCGTCGGATCGTCGCCGATCTCGGACGGATTGCAACTGTCCGAGATAGGTCGTGGCCGATCGGGATCAGGGCTTGGATCGATCGCAACCGTCGGATCTTTGCCGATCGGACCGATTCGGTCCGCGATCGGTCGTCGCCGATCGGGATCAGGGCTTGGATCGATCGCAACGGATCGTCGCCGATCGGACGGATCGCCACGGTCCGAGATCGGTCGTGGCCGATCGGGATCAGGGCTTGGATCGATCGCAACCGTCGGATCGTCGCCGATCTCGGACGGATTGCAACTGTCCGAGATAGGTCGTGGCCGATCGGGATCAGGGCTTGGATCGATCGCAACCGTCGGATCTTTGCCGATCGGACCGATTGCCGCGGTCCGCGATCGGTCGTCGCCGATCGGGATCAGGGCTTGGATCGATCGCAACCCTCGGATCGCCGATCGGACGGATCGCCACGGTCCGAGATCGGTCGTGGCCGATCGGGATCAGGGCTTGGATCGATCGCAACCGTCGGATCGTCGCCGATCTCGGACGGATTGCAACTGTCCGAGATAGGTCGTGGCCGATCGGGATCAGGGCTTGGATCGATCGCAACCGTCGGATCTTTGCCGATCGGACCGATTGCCGCGGTCCGCGATCGGTCGTCGCCGATCGGGATCAGGGCTTGGATCGATCGCAACCGTCGGATCGTCGCCGATCGGACGGATCGCCACGGTCCGAGATCGGTCGTGGCCGATCGGGATCAGGGCTTGGATCGATCGCAACCGTCGGATCGTCGCCGATCTCGGACGGATTGCAACTGTCCGAGATAGGTCGTGGCCGATCGGGATCAGGGCTTGGATCGATCGCAACCGTCGGATCTTTGCCGATCGGACCGATTGCCGCGGTCCGCGATCGGTCGTCGCCGATCGGGATCAGGGCTTGGATCGATCGCAACCGTTCGGATCGTCGCCGATCTCGGACGGATCGCCACGGTCCGAGATCGGTCGTGGCCGATCGGGATCAGGGCTTGGATCGATCGCAACCGTCGGATCGTCGCGATCTCGGACGGATTGCAATGTTTTTTAAATAAATTTATGTAATTAAAAATTTTATAAAATAAATTGCGACGCCATTTATCGTCGTAATTATTAACATTAATTATAAATATTATCATTTATAAATATTAACAAATTGCGACGCCTTAGCGACAGTTTAAAAAAATAAAACAAATATTGCGACAAAATATATGCGTCGCAATATTATTAGAATACATATAGCTGATTAAAATATTAAAAAATAATTGCGACGCAATTTTTCATCGCAATTATTATAATAAATTTAAATATTTTCATTTAAAAATATTTAAAAAATAATTGCGACGCACTGCTTGCGTCGCAATATATGTAATAAGTTTTTATTTTAATCAATTTAAATTATTAAAAAATATTGCGACGCCTTAGCGATGCAATTATTAGAAAATAAAAATATTTTTCCCGCCAGATGATGGCGCCAATTTAGCGACGCGTTAGCGACGCATTTATTGGCGTCGCTATGTTTTCAGAAAATTATTATAAACATGTATTAACGATGGATTAGCGACGCCCTAGTGCGTCGCTAAGACAAAAAAAAAAAAAAATTGCGACGAAAATTGCGACGCAATTTTGGCGTCGCTAATTACCTATATTTAAGCCGGCCCCTTTCTCCTTTCCTCCTTCCCGTCTTGACCTAGCCGCCGCCGTGATCCTCGCTCGATACTCCGGCGCATCCCCGTCCTCCGGCTACCCGGCGATCTCATCCGACTCCGGCTACCCGGCGATCTCATCTCAACCAAGGTTAGCCCCAATAAAAAAAAAAAATTTTTTTTTTATTGATTTCCCTACGGCCACGGCCGCTGCCGTGGCCGTCTTCTCCGGCCACGGCCGCTGCCGTGGCCGGCAGTGGCCTGGCCACGGTGGCCAGGCCACTGCAAAAAAAAATTTTTTTTTTTTAACAGGGGGGGGGGAGGAAACCCCCCCCTTGGTCCGGCCACGGCCGCTGCCGTGGCCGGCAGTGGCCTGGCCACGGTGGCCAGGCCACTGTAATCAAAAAATTTTTTTTTTTAACAGGGGGGAGGGGAGGAAACCCCCCCCCCTTGTTTTTTCTTGTCCGGCCACGGCCGTGGCCGCGGCCGGACAAGGCGGCCACGGCCGCTGCCGTGGCCGTCTTCTCCGGCCACGGCCGCTGCCGTGGCCGCAGTGGCCTGGCCACGGTGGCCAGGCCACTGTAATCAAAAAAAAATTTTTTTTTTTTTAACAGGGGGGAGGGGAGGAAACCCCCCCCCCCGTTTTTTTTGTCCGGCGGCCGTGGCCGCGGCCGGACAAGGCGGCCACGGCCGCTGCCGTGGCCGTCTTCTCCGGCCACGGCCGCTGCCGTGGCCGCAGTGGCCTGGCCACGGTGGCCAGGCCACTGTAATAAAAAAAAAAAAAATTTTTTTTTTAACAGGGGGAGGGGAGGAAACCCCCCCCCGTTTTTTCTTGTCCGGCCACGGCCGTGGCCGCGGCCGGACAAGGCGGCCACGGCCGCTGCCGTGGCCGTCTTCTCCGGCCACGGCCGCTGCCGTGGCCGGCAGTGGCCTGGCCACGGTGGCCAGGCCACTGTGACAAAAAAAAAAAATTTTTTTAACAGGGGGGAGGGGAGGAAACCCCCCCCCCCCCTTTCTTTCTTGTCCGGCCACGGCCGCTGCCGTGGCCGGCAGTGGCCTGGCCACGGTGGCCAGGCCACTGTGACAAAAAAAAAAAAAATTTCCTTAACAGGGGGGAGGGGGGAAACCCCCCCCCCCCCCCCCTTTCTTTTCTTGTCCGGCCACGGCCGCTGCCGTGGCCGGCAGTGGCCTGGCCACGGTGGCCAGGCCACTGTGACAAAAAAAAAAAAAAAATTTCCTTAACAGGGGGGAGGGGGGAAACCCCCCCGCCCCCCCCCCCCCTTTCTTTTCTTGTCCGGCCACGGCCGCTGCCGTGGCCGGCAGTGGCCTGGCCACGGTGGCCAGGCCACTGTGACAAAAAAAAAAAAAAATTCCTTAAAAGGGGGAGGGGGGAACCCCCCCCTTTTTTTCTTGTCCGGCCACGGCAGTGGTGGCCAGGCCACTGTGACAAAAAAAAAAAAAAAAATTTCCTAAACAGGGGAAGGGGGGGATAGACTGTTTGTTATGTCTTGATTATTCAATAATATTTGTAATGCTAGATAGGAAGTCTTGTTGTATTATTATTTAATTTACATAATATTTATGTAATAATTAATTTAAGCAGAATGTTTATGATAATAGTATTTGTGCATTTATACTCATTTACAATTGTTATGTCTTGATTATTTATATTCTGCTGCAAACTGAATGATGCATTACAGTTTGAAATATTAAATAAAATGTTTTGTTGTAATATTATTTAATTTCAGCAACAAATTAGTAGTTTCAATGATTTACATTTTAGTATTCGAAAACATTTGTATTTGATGTAATAATCTTAAAAAAGTTAGTGATTACATGTATAATTCACAAGAAGTTAAGAATAACAAGCATAAGTTCGATTGTCTTCGGACTTCCATAATCACAGCACTTTAACCTTTAGACCCGTTTGAGAATTTGTAAGCCTTAGTCTTGCAAATTCTCAAATTGTCCTGGTGGACAGTTTGGGAATATTTCTTGTGACATGTTAGTCTGCTAGTAATCATCGTGGGGTGAGATTTCGGATTGCATTTGCTCATACGTTCTCCTAGTGTGGCTTATATACCACACATGTAGGAGAACATATGGGGAAATGCTGCCGAAATTTCAATGTTACCGATCGATGATAATTAATAGCAGAATAACATATCACAAAAAATATTCTTGAATGGGATAGGGCCTTACCTTATAGACATGGAGTGAAGGTAGAATTATTTAAGACACTTGAATTCTTGTGAAGTCTAATGACACAAGGGCTCCTGAAACATCACTTAGAGATCCAAGTGGTGATGTCCAACAAATTGTGGATGCAAATGTTCGGTTTCCTTCCGATGATAATGAAACTGATTCGCAATCCGATACGGCATCGGATGTTGAACCAACATTTCACGAAACAAATGACACCGATTAAACATAAAGGTTTTTTAAAATTTAACTTTTTTTATAAGTGTTAAATTCTTACATAGTCAATCATTAATCGTAATTTAATTGTGTGAATCTTTAGTATTTTCAGTATGAGGGGCAGAGGTAGATCTACCGACGATAGTTTGGGTGAGCAGAGACGTAGTTTGGATCCTGCGACATCAGATCACATGAGCGTCGGAGATGGAGAGTTTGGATCTCCAGCAGAGGCGCAGCCTTCGATCTCTGCACCAGTATTACCATCCAGCCGATCGGCACAGACCTCCGAGAGTTCTTCCACCATCGGCCGCACTGTACTTCGACTTGATGCTCAGGGGATGTAAGTATATACTAATTAAAAATATTTGTTTATGTTTTTAAGTCATTTACTTATAAAATTGCATTTTTTTAACAGATTCATTGAGCAGCATCATGTCTCCAGCCACATCAGCGCCGTTTTCAGAGGCGTGCAGATCCCAGTGGCTACGATTGGCGCCACGTATCTCCAGCCACGAGGGAGTTTTATTTTTCTGAGTTTCAGGTAAACTTATTAAATACAATTTATCAGTGATATAATAATTCTTTAAAGTTAATAAATTCAGAAACTAACTGTTTATTTTAATGCAGAAAAAGTTTACGTGGGATCCTGCCAGCCATGATGCCATTAGGGCAGCATGGGAGGCTCTGACGCGACGCCGATACTCCGACATGCTTCATCGTTGGAGGTCATCGGGTCAGCGTCCTGCGCACGTGCCAGAGGGTATTTGGCACGAGTGGCAGCAGGCCTGGGAGTCCGATGGCTGGCGCAGGAGGTCCGCATCAGCCAGCACGAACCGCCGATCTGAGAAGGGCGGTCCTGGCACGGGTCTCTCCCGTCATACTTCGGGCTCCATTTCGATTCAGGAGCACAGACGGCGTATGGTAAGAAAACATAAATATTTTAATTACTATTTTAGTTATTTATAAATATTTGTATTAATATCATTTTTTTATTGTTATAGTCTGAGCAGGAGGGCGGAGATCCTGGTGAGTTTCGTCTATTCAGGGCGACACACACCAGGAGGGACGGCTCCTGGGTCGACACGCGATCACGGGAGGTTGCGGTAAGAAATTAGATTTATGTAGTATCTGTTTAATTTCTAAAATTTTATTTCAAGAAATTTATTAACTCATTTATTGTTGATTTCATAATTTCAAGACACGAGTCGAGGAGCTTCGCTCCCAGGCATCGCAGGTCGACTCTACTGATGGGGAGACGCCCGTCGAACTCTCAGCAGAGGAGAGTCGACGTGTGTTTTTGGAGGCTGTTGGTGCCCAGCCACGAGACCGCAGGGTCTATGGTCTGGGCACTAGAGCTTCTACATTTTTTCCCCATCAGGCCTCCAGCTCGCGAGTTCCTGTGATCTTCCTCCGAGCGTTTACAGGAGCTTCGCAGATCTATTGCAGAGGAGATTCGCCAGGAGGTCGAGCAGGATTTTGAGGATCGTATGCGAGGCCGGGATCAGGAGGTTGCAGACATGCGAGATGAGATGCATTATTTGCGGGATATGGTTAGCCGCTTGTCGCAGAGTCTTCAGCCTCCACAGCCTTCACAGCCTCCACGTGATCGTTCAGATTCTTGATGTATTTTTTTTTTTTTTTTATGTTGTAAAAACTTCAAAATTTTAATATATAAATTATTTTTTGAAATATTATTGTTTGGATTGAGTGAAAAATGTTTGTATCAATATTTAGATTTAGCGAAATTGTATTAACCGTTTTAATTTTTAATCATTTAAATATTTTTAAAAACAAAATTTGCGATGCATTAGCGACTGAAATTGCATCGCTAATATTTTTAAAATATTATTATTAAATATTACGACGCAATGACCTGGCATCGCAATAATTTAAAAATAAATTTAATAGCGACGCATTAGCGACTAAATTGAGTCGCTATTTTATCTTAAAATTATTTTAAAATATTGCGACGCAATGACCTTGCGTCGCAATATTTTAAAATAATTTTTATTTGCGACGCATTAGCGACTCAAATTGCGTCGCTATTATACCAAAATTATTATTATTAAATATTGCGACGCATCTGGATGAGTCGCAATATTGCGACCCAATTTAGTGCGTCGCAATATTTAATAATAATTTTTTTTAAAAATTAATTTTTAAATTTAGCGATGCATTTGCATGCGTCGCAATATTGCACGCAATGTTCGCGCATCGCAGAGAGTCGCAATATTGCGACGCAATTGCGACAAAAGGGTATTGCGACGGACAGTTGAGCGACGCCGTCATTGCGTCGCTATTGCGTCGCAATATCATGTTTAGCGACGCAATTGCGATGCATTTGGGCATCGCAATATTTAAAATCTCTTGTAGTGCACCACTCTTTACGTTAGTTGAGTTTAAATCACCAACCTTAGCTCTTCAAATTGGTTAATTTAGCTTATCAATCATAGCTCTTAAGGTTTTTTTGTAGGTTTGCCCCTCTGCTTTGAACATCTTCATAACTGCCTTCAACCAACCTAAGCATGATTCGTGCTTACTTGATCATTGCTTACTTCTTTATATCTTATCTTGGGGGAATGAATCGGTGCTTTTGCTCGATTTTCATAAATAGCACCAATCATTGACATAAAAAATTGATCTTCATATCCTAATAGGCAAAATTAATCTTCTTAAGTACGGTAGAGCACCTATCCAACCAAGTACCAGCTTTTTTTGTAAGAAAAGAAGGAAAAGCATCAGAAGGCCTAGAGTTTCCCTCCAAAGAAAATCCTTTGATGCTCAAGTTAGTGGAAATTGGACAAGCAGAGGGTCCTAGAGTTCTTGGACGAGTAAATAAAGATTTAAGTAAAGAGAGCGATCTTATTAACTTGAGGTGACTAGGGTTGCTTTTATAGATATCTAAAGTTATTTTTAGAGCCGGACTATTATATTGGATGGCTTTTGATAATCTTGATGCTAAAGCAAGTAGCATCCATGAAGGAACATTTCTCAAATAGATCAGTTAATTACTTTTCAATGTGTGTTTACATATATAAGAAGAGTCCTCATCAAATTATAATGGGACAATTGTTACCAAGGAGAATCCTTTTCTCGCTAAAGTTTCACATTCCATAGTAATATCTGACTTTGTCATGTGTTACCATATGATTAACCAGCTAAATCAGGCTATATCACCAATCATATCAAAATTTTGACCTTCTTTGGTGCCTGTGATTTTCATAGAGCTAGAGAGAGAGCACAGATAATTACCTAATGGTTTAAAGACCTGAAGTACTTCTCTAAAATATATTCTGCTATCCCTATTTATCTATTTTCATTGGATGATATCTGATGAATTGGATGGCCTAATAAACTAGTTTTCAGTCAGGTTGCTAAGCTCATCTACCATCCCTTCACTGAAGTTCATTCATGGCTATGTTTCCTTGCAATTGATGGTTTATGGATCAAGTCTTGAGGATAGTATAGACAACACATCATAGGGCATATATTTCAAGCATTTTGTAACCTCATGTTATTGCAAATGTGCTAGGAAATTTCTTAACAATGCGATTTGGGGCTATATAGAGCCACATGAAATTGGTTCAAGCAGAAATTTAGGTTCAGTAGCCCTGCTTATCAAGTCCTTTAGGCCCTATGTCATCTTATAGCCTATAATGTTACAAAATAGGTTTTGAAAATAATTGTATACATAAGGTCTATTGCAAAATGGAAAGTATTTTATATTGCAATCTGCCAACAATGCTAATTAGTGAATTCTGGGCTTATTTATTTATTATATCATTTTGTGTGTGATGATGAATGCAAAACTGAAAATCAAGTCTTTGGATGGAAGCCGGCTAAAGAAATTTGTGGATTCTAAAGAAATACTCAAGGATCTTTGAGATTCATGCTTTGACCACTTTCAAATGCACTTTGGGATTAGGTCAAGTTGGGTTACCAAACCTAAGCCAATATAGGGTCAAAGTCTTTCAACCTACACACCCACAAGTCACCTTTATGACTTAATTTCATCCATCTCAATTTTAGCCTTCAATTTACAAGGTGCTGAGCCTAAGGGTTCAATAATATATATTTTAATGACAACTAAATATTGAGTGAAGGACTAATATAATGCTTGATTTTATGAAATAGGTATGATGGTCAGAACAAAACAAGACATGAGTGAAATTTTATCTAGCATGTCCTCAATTTGTAAAGAACTCAAATAGAAAGCAAGAAGTATAAGTCGGAGGAGAACAATATCAAATCAACTATCATCCAAGGCTAGAATGTCTAAGAACAAGGCTTCATACACTACAGTAACTTTTAGGAACGGCAATGCTTTTAAAGCAATTTTTCGATGCTTTTTTAGCGTTGGGAAATAGCTTCTGGATGCTTCTATAAGCGTTAGGAAACTGGGAGTGGAGACGAAATTTGCCGAGGCTTTTTAAAAGCATCGACAAATTACGATGCCGATGTTGGTGGGTATAGTGTGGCAGATGGTGGCTACCTACTTGAATCAGACTGAGGCTAGAGTTATACTCTATGTCCTTAAGACAATTTCGTCCCGCAATGGTGCTCACGGTCAGTATGACGATTGTCTCCCAGGATACAACAGTCTCCTTTTGATGAAAGCAGCACTACAATTCACCAAATAATCAAACCAAGAATGCAACTCTCTTTTCAATGCACTATTGATATACTATCCTTAGGAAGTATGCAAATGCCTAAGAGAGTGGAAGAACTGAATTGAATTTGATTCAATTCGGAATGGATAATTGGATGATTGGAATGAAAGGGTCTCAAGTCCTATTTATAGTTTTTAGATGCCCTTTGGAAGCAACCTTATGCCCTTTGGAAGCAACCTTATGCCCCTTGGAAGCAACCTTACGAATTAAATTAATTCGAATTCTTTTGATCAAAAGGATGTTTGATAAGCCCATTTACTTCGTGATTTTCAGATCATGTTATCAGATAAGCCTTTTCAAGGCTGTGATCTGAAGATCTGAAGATCAGATAAGCCCTTTCATAATTGTGATCTGATGATCACGTTATCAGATAAGTCTTTTCAATTGTGATCTGATAATCACGTTATCAGATAAGTCTTTTGACATGACTTATCTACAACCGTTTGATTGAAGGGACGCCTTATCATCAACGGTTCAATTGACTTATCATTTGATCGAAGGGATGCCTTATCAACGGACGATGCGTACGTGCGAAGTGCAAAGTGCACCTACAAAGCGCCCATTGCGCCCTTCGCACACGCGCGTGCGCGTGCGCCCTCAAGCTCTCCTTCTATGGTGAGCCGAAGGAACACAAGCTTAAGGAGGAGGTTTCCATATAAGTGAACCTTCCTTCCTTGTTCTTTTCGATGTGGGACTAAATGTCCCCGCAATTTCTTATTCACATACATAAGGGGTTAATGGGCTTTCAAGGCCCATTAGGGTTTTCATGACCTATTTTGGCCCATTACCCAACAGCCGATGCTTAAAAAGCGTCGGCAGAATTAATAGTTTCCAGTCAAAATTTTGGTGCCTTGGGTCGCACTTGGCCATCATGGAAGAAGGCTCAAATGCATTGTCCGTGATCTCCGCCACCGATAGCTGCTTGTGGTAGGCCTTCTCGGCCGAGACCAACGGGGCATAGGAGGAGAGCATGAAGTGAATCGTTGGGTAGGGCACGAGGTTGGTCTGGAACTCATTCACATCCATGTTTAGAGCACCGTTGAACCAGAGCGAGGCGGTCAGCGATGAAATCACCTGTTTTAAGCATCATCCAAAAGGCTTCAACACAAACACCAAGAAGACAAGATCAGATATAGAAGGAGGGCGATATGGGGGTTATGTTAACCTGGGAGACAAGGCGGTTCAGATTGGTGTAGGTGGGACGCTCGATGTCGAGGGAGCGGTGGCAGATGTCGTAGATGGCCAAGAAGGGAGTGGATGGAGAGGACACTGTTGTAAGGCCCAACGACAGACGTCGAGACATGAGGGGAAGGGTACGTATATGGTAAATCCGAGCTTCGACTTCTTGCCATAGTCCACAAAGAGCCTCTCCAAAAGCAGAGAACCGAGCTCGGAGCCAGTCCCACCACCGACCGCATGGAACACGAGGAACCACTGGAGGCCGATGTAGTTGTCGGCCCCGGATGCGGTCCAAACATAGGTCCATGATCTCCTTTCTGACTGAAGCATTTCGACGAACACATTAAAATCGGATTTCCAACGCTAAGGCGATGTGAAATATCATCTAGAAAGATTAGATGGATGGGGTCTTACTGGTGTAGTGGCCGTGAGCGAAGTTGTTGGCGGCGTCCTCCTTGCCGCTGAAGAGCTGCTCGCGGTGGAAGAGCTGGCGGTAGGCACTGGTGCAGACCTCGCCGATTACAGTTGGCTCGAGGTCAACAAACACGGTGCGAGGAATGTGCTTTCCGGCACCAGTTTTGCTGAAGAAGGTGTTGAAGGCATCGTCGCCTCTGCCGACAAACTTGTCGCCTAGCATCTAGCCATCGGGCTGCGAATCGATCCAAGAAAACGAATCCCAACGTCAAACATTTGTAAGAACTAGAAATGGAGCCGGATGTTAGAGAAAAGAGATCATGAGAAGATTCCCAAATCTTCTCCACATTTTGAACTTTAGTCTAGTTGGTCGGTGATCCAACTAGCGGTGCAGCGAGGCTTGGTTCACTCCGTACTTTGAATGGCCAAGCCCTTTGGATGAGAAAGAGGAGCAAACTCTCGAAGTAGTCAAAGAAGACCGACCACAGCCAGCTAATTGTCGGCAATCCTGCAGGCCAACCTAAAAGAAAAAGAAAGAAAAATGTTGTTCTTTGGTCTTCCATCGTTGCGTTGCCGTTCTGGATGCCGGCCTGGCCGATGTGGATGGAGATGCACTCTCTCATGGTCACTTCGGAGGTGAATGAAGAAAGAAAGAAGGAAAGAAAGAAGCGAGGAGAAAGAGGGCTTTGGGTTAGGACGTTTGCAAAGACGCTTTGGAGAAGCAAAGGGAAGCGGGCTTTAGGAGAAGTATCATAGGCGAGAGGGATAAACAAACCCTAGATAGCCATGTTGTTGATCCAATCGTCGGTCTCCCTAGCGGCAACCATCCTGCTTTACATCCCGGCATACAGAAGGCCAAGCGCGGCTAGGGTTTGTGGAGAGGCAGCCGGTGCGGCGTTCAATAAAAAAATCAAAAAATATGATGTCGATACTTTAAAAAGTGTCCGCATCCAAAAAATTTATCGTGTTCCAAAAAAAATATTTTTTTTTGCCGATGCTTCTAAAAAGCGTCGGCAATCTACGAAAATTCTTGACGCTTATCCCAAGCCTCGGGAAAAAAGAGTTGTTACATTCGAATTTTGTTGTAGTGATATCTTGTAATCTTTGTTTTTCCAATGATATTCATTATAAAATTTGGTTAGAGAGAAATTGCACAAAGCTCAAGAATCATTAACAATTAACTAGATTAGTTTCAGATTTAAAAAATTAAAAATTAATTGAAAATCTAAAACATTGTGTGAGCATTTAACCGAAGCAAGCCTATGGACGATAGGAGGAGACGTGCCAAAATAGTTATCTTTTACCTTAGGGTGGTTGATCGTAGAACTTCTGATAGCCATAATGACTAATTTTTAGCCAACTATTAGGACAGTTTTGGGACCCAATGGGTAGTTTTTTTAGCTCTATAAATTTAGAAGCTTTGGCACTTGTTTCAACAATGAATAAATCGGCAATAAATTCAACGGCTACTAAGGAAATACTAAACATTATGTATATATGTGCTCCTACAAATTCTATTTGATATAATTGCTTCAAAAATTATCATACGAAACAAAGAATGCTTAATGGGAGAAAAATTCGCATATGCTTTTCGGAACAAGGAAATGCCAGGACTTTGCCTTGTGTTTGTAGGGAAGTCTAATAATGGAGGATGGAGGAGACGAGAAAAATTCGAATTTCTTCTCTCTTGCTTGTTTACCCGTGTGTGAATACATATTGTAGCATGTTCGTGTTCCGAGAAAGTGCATGCCGGCTCTTCGTTTTCTTTACTTGGGGTCCAGCTTCCAAGCCGCCGTATCAGCTGCTTCTCAATCAATTATAAAGCTCGGGTTCAAAGTAACGACCCCATCATCGTTTTCTTTACTTGGGGTCCAGCTTCCAAGCCGTCGTATCAGCTGCTTCTCAATCAATTATAAAGCTCGGGTTCAAAGAAACTCAAAAGAGATAGGTCTCTGCTCTTATCTTAGACTATGCAGAAATGTGTGGATTATCTTGAAGTAATAAATATGCATGCACACATACATACATGAATATGAGAGAGCACACTTTTGATTTGGCGACACTCAAAAAGATTTTCACATAAGTCTTGTCAAATTTAAATTTAAACGATGGATGCCTATATTGGATGTGATCTATTACATCTAAAATTCTTATATAAAAAATGATGTGATGTAGAGGCGTTTATCCCATACATTAAGCAATCAAAAAATTGAACAGTTTAAATGATAAGAAATAATAATTTTTTTAACCATTCGATGCATAAATTAGAGGTCACTAATTTATAAGATTTTTAACCATTCTACATTATGTCCAATGTTTCAGATTATCATTGTGGGATGCTCACAATCCAAATTTAGATTTGAACTAATTTTTAAAGATTATTTTGAATGTAACCAAGTCAACTAATATATGTGTGTGCTTGAGCGTACATGTGCATGTGCATGCACGCATAAGTCATATGCATTTGTCTAAGTCCACTACTATGTAGTGTTTATCAAAGCTCTAGAGTTTTCAAAGCAATTCTAAACTTAATTACCACAACCTAACCCCAAGTTTTCACATTCTATATAGAGAATTATGAAAGCATCCATGATCCCTCACATTGTCATTCTTCCATCTTGAAGTGGCCTTGACTTTATTTAATCATAAAATTATGCTTGAACAATTAATTCGAAAAATTGGAACTTGCCAACCTTTGATCAAATTTCCAACCATAACTAATTTTTGTATGCATTGTATATAGCATATATCAGTCATACGTTATTATCAAACTTTGTTTAACTTTGTCTAACTTTGCACCATGTAAGATGCAAAAAACAGCAAAACATAAACATAAACTTCATATAGGCCCCATCTTCTATTCTGTCACCTATATTTATTGTTGAAACTTACCTCTATTGACAACCATTGTGAATAGTAACCATCTTATTATTATAATAACTTGAAAGGTTTCAGAGTTTATCTAGTTCTTAAAATAAATGGAGTCAAGCATAATTATTCCACCAATCAATAGGTGGCTTGGGTATTACTATTTCTTTAGTTTTGTTATTGCAATTTCACCCAATTGCACAAATAGTTCTTGCAAATTTTTCTTGCCATGTACAGCTATGTTAAACCCTAATTCTAGATACTCAATGGTTTGTATGTCATGAGTTCATTCATCTTTCAACCACTCCTATATATCTTAAGACAAATAAATCTTATTAGTTAAACTGCCACTTTAAGAGAAGAAGTAGTTGAATTGTTGTTTTGGAGGAAGAACAATAGAAGCACGCCTCTCTAAATCCCATATGCGTTTATATCAAGCTATATAATATATAAAACTCAAATTTAACTATGACACCATTCTAATATCACATGTACTATGCTTTATATTAATTTAACAATATAAATTTGCTATATATAGCTGAATTTTGTCCAGTCTTGCTTGTGAACCTCAATTTCTAGTCTTGTATCCGCTACATTTTGCATGCATAAGCTATTTTTATTTTGAATAAAGAACATATCCAGCTTAGTTTTCTTGCTCTTAAGTAGAAAAATATAGGATGTTTTATAGAAAAATTAAACACACCTATTCACATTTGGATAGGCAATGGTAATGATCATTAGATCATATTATTGGAAAGACCTGAATGCATTTAAATCCTCATTATGTTTTGATGGTTTAACACTAAAACAACATGCTTAATGGATAGTTTCATTTTGAATCATATTTTCTTCTTTTTCATCTTAGTTTCTTTCTATTCTAGAATGTAAAAGGCTTCTTTCATCCTTCATTTATCTAATTTACATTCTTATCACATGCATTAATTCAATAAAAGGAGGATAATGATGATTGACTTCGGAAGTGATGTTGAGATATACGAGATGAAAGTTAAAGGCGATAACAAAAGCATTAAGGAGACAAGCTTGGTGAACCTAGTATTCTCCTGGTCTTTAAAAGATATTTTGAATAAGGACCTTTATAAAGATAAGGTGAGCTTTCCTTCAGATCTACTTTTTATGCATGAACATTTATTCCTTTGTAATTTTACTCATAGTTTTGGCTTAGTTGTTTGCTCTTCACTTCTTAAATTTGGCATTTGCTTAGATGTGAGCAAATAGTATAACCATGATGGCCAAATAGCTACATTTGAGCCTATACTTGAAAAGTAGTTGAGAAGTTGGATAATGGGAGTTATGCAACCTTATCCCTGGTATAAATAGCAAACATACTATTTTACAGGCAGGAGCCAATAGGTCTAGTGGTTCAGTCAAGATATGGTAAGCGAAGATTGGTGTTTATATGGCCCCTTAGAATTGCATTATCCATATTTTTTTTTCTCCTTGTTTGGAAAAAATGCCCAAAAACCTTTCATTAAATAAATAAAGAAAGAAACGAATAAGAAAGAGTGTACATATTTTTGGCCTAATAATAACCTTCATGTGTAGTTGTACTTTGATGAAGTAATGATTAAATAGGGATAAAATAACTTATTCTAAATGCAAAATTTTTGCTATCCCTACTTATCCTACTCTATTTTGATATTTGTTGTTAGGGTTATCAACGAGTTATTCTTCTTTATGCTTGGTTGAAAAAAAAAAAAAAAAGAAAAAGAAGTAAATAAAATATCATCCAACAATTAATCACTCCTAGACATTCTTGAGTATCCATTCTTGCCCGAGACTGCAATAGCACCAAATACAAATGTGAAGAAGTGCAAGCTTAGCAGGGCTAATACTCATCCAACAATTAATCACTCCTAGACATTGTTGTTTAGGCATAGAAAAGGAAAAGTAAATTATTGAAGCCACATAGTTTTATCCTTCGGAATCCATTGTAGCTTAGCAATACAGAAAACTGATCATGGTGGCCATGGACGAAATGCAAATTAGAATGGCATATTACACTCCAACCTAGTTAGAATAATTGCTTATGAGAATCAGATCAGCTCGCCCAGGAGTTGCTGCATGTTTGGAACAGAAGTCAGATCTAGATATCCAGGGCTATCAATTAATCTGATTCGCATTGAGTACATCCAAGATCTACAAGAAGGCCAAGATGAACTAGTCAGATGAGATTGAAATCAAACAATTTCTTATCATGTTTGAATGTTGCATTTCTTATCAAGCTCAAGTCTAGTTCAGATTTTTTTTTGGTCAGATTTCTAATGTTTAAATTTGTCTTGGTGTTGACCAATGCCTCTATTTTTTTAAAGAAAATTTATTTTCTTTTCTTTCTTTTTTACTGTTTTGTTAAAGATATTAAGTTGAGTTTGGATACAAATATTTTGAGTTGAATTACGATTCTAGCAAGTCCCCTTAGAAGTGCTACAAAGTCGCACCAAAATTACACAAGTGCGTTTCTATGGCTAATTAGTTTCATCTAATGATGGTTTTTACAAAGTTTCATATCTAAATCTCACAATTTTCATGTTTGCTATAAATCAACATCTGTCCCTATGTTAAATGAGATAGAATTAAATGTAATAGAATCACTTTGTAACAATTTTGATGATTAATATTTGTAGGACATAGCAACAAAGAAACAAATAGTTGATAGAAAGAATAGAATGATTGACCATACTGATTATGAAGAAAATGATTACAAATTCTGAAGCTAAATGGAGAAAGGAAGTAGAATAACATATCAATTTTTTTTTAGCCATTAAGAAAATATGCTCTAGTAATTGATTGCCATTTAGTTTGCTTCATTTCTCCTACTGAACTAAGGGGAAGGATCTTCCTTCATCCTTTTCTCCTTTGAAAGAAAAAAAAAGAAAATAAAATAAAATAAAAGAAAAAAGATACAGGTTATCACTTTGAAAGAAGAACAGGAAAACTAGTTATGCCAAGCTAGTTTGAATAAATAAGAGAGTGGGCACCAAATTCCACATTTCACACTAGCTGAGTGCAAAAATCTTAATAGCAATTAAATAACGGAAAAGGAGAAACACAAATAGAAGAAACGAAATATAAAAAGCAGAAGGATTATAATAAGTGATTTTAGTATAGAACTTCCAAAGGAGGGGTGAAGATTTTTTAGTGGCACCTCAGCATCATTACCTTTCCTCATTAGGGACTTAATTAAGGAAATGCTCAAAAAAGAAAAAGAATTAGGTAAAGAAATATTTTTTTATGTTTCCTCTCTAACTATTATGCTCAGATATGTGGTCAAAGGAGATCACAATCATGCTCATATATAGTTGATGATGAAACTTGCAACAAGACATTATTAGAGAAAAAAAAAGAGAAATACCTTAAGAGCAGTATTCTAGAGACACACCATTAATTGCACTTATTCATCAAAAAAAAAAAATCCCAAGTAAATTCTTCTGGAGCCTCACCTCTTGCCTTGGACGTCACTTCTCTGTGAAGCTTTAGTTTTCCAAATTTCTAACTTGAGGATAATTTCCTCAACTGCTGAAAATATCCCTTTCCAGTTTCATAAAAAAAGAAAAAGAAAAAGGAAACTCAAAACATTAAGACATGATCTTTTTTTTTTTTCTGAGCTAGAACTGGATTGAAACATGATGTGGTGAAGCATTTAACATAATTGAAACCTTGCTTTCATTATGTTTTAGCCTCTTAATTTTCAAAACACAATGCATCTTCAACTTTTTAGAAAAATTAATAAATGAGAATAAAATTCTTAGAAAAGATTTCAATGCTAAGGATATGTTATTGCAATGTTTTCCATAAATGAGTTTTCAGTTTAGTGGAGCCAACAATTCTATTGTTATTCTGATACTTTCTTAGCGAATTTGCCTGCACTAGCACAACTTTCTTATTAAAAAATTCCCTTTCATGTCTTTGGAAGCAACTAACTTCTGCATCTTTAACAGGTTCAGAAGATTCCAAAAATATTTAAATCTCTGGATGACTATTTAGGTTCATACATCTTTCCATTGATCGAAGAAACCCATACTGATATGTGCTCTTCTCTGGAGGCAATTTCTCATGCTCCGTCTGTGGACATAGCATCAATTGAACAAATATACAAACAGTCTTTCACATTGTGATTGCGAGCCCAACAAAGCCATCAAACAGAGATGGCAATGCAACTTATGAGCCTAAACGGGGAGATATATTGGTTTTATCCAAAATAAGACCAAAGTATGTATCTGACTTAACTCGGAATGGAGCAACTTATATTATTGCTTCAGTGGTCAAAGGTGGTGATGATGATGAAAGCCTTCCATCTAATCACTACATTATTAAAACATCACAAAACCTTGAAGTTGAAAAATGCAGTGGTAAGGAAAAGCATAGAGCTTCATTTTTTGCAGTATTCTTACTAAATATGACGACTTATAATCGCATCTGGAAGTCATTGTATAAAGAAATGGCAAAGCAAAGTAGCACTATCAAGAAGATCTTATGCTATGATTCTTCGGTAAGTGAGCAAATGATTATGACTCAATTTTTATATGTACATTTATCTAATATTATCTTGTCTTCAGCCGTGAATTATGCAGTAGTCAACTCATATTGATGATATTATAGAAAGAATATTTATGTGCCACAATCTCATGCTTATGGAACAATCATCTGTTATTAAAAAAATATTCATGCATTGTTTAGCAACATGATATGTTCCATTAATTCAACATTAAGGGTTGATTTTTTTTTTTTTTTTTTTATAATAAAAATGCATTACTCAACTGGTTGTCATTTCAAAGACAAACCACCAAGTTTATATTTTTAAGAAAGACTTGATATTGTCATTAAGTTTCTAGTTCTACACTGATATTTTGGCCCAACTTGTCAATTGATGCCTTGAAATTGCACATTAAGCTAGCTTTAATTTCTTAGCACCAGCAGTATGCGGGAGATTGTAGTTCATCTTCATCTGAAGAATCCACCCAATTTCATGATATGAAGACACGTGATAGTTTACAACAGTACTTCAAGCTAAATGATTCACAACAGACTGCGGTACTAAATTGTATTTCAGCAAGACAACGCAAGGTTAGCAACGAAGGAGTATTAATAGTAAATAATGAAGTTATGATTATAATGAAGAATGATAGATGATTGTTGCATCATCATGTTGATGATGAATAATGACAGGTAGTGATGATAATGATTAAGTATGGCAATGAAAAATGTAAAGAAAATACTGCTTTATTTTTTAAAAGATGTTTTTCATGCCTAGTTATGTTTGAAAATTGTAAATATAATCCTCTAATTTTTTATTTGGATTTCGACATAAAATCTTATCTTGTTACTTTGTCGAATGACAAATATTTGAAAGCAAATAAAAATATATATACCTATAAAGATAAATGTAAATATTTATTTAGCCATCTACTCTCATAAAAGTAAATAGCCATCATATCATATATACTTATCTTGTTTACATTCAGTTATTAAGTTAGTAGAAAATAAAAGCTTCAAGATTACTTTCATGGCTCGTTTAGTATTTTGCCAAAAAAAATTCTAAAATCAGGTTTTCTTATTTTTTAAAAAGATATGAAAAAAAAATAAATTCTACTGTATGAAAATAGCTTTAAAAATAATTTTTTGAATTTGATTGAGAAGAATATTGCATGAAACAAATATTAATTTAACTATAATACCTTCAAAATAAAAATGATATGAAAATTAAATAGAATGAAAATAAGAAAAAGAGAGACAATTTAATCTTTTGATACCAAAATTTTTTCTAATGAAAGAAAAAAAAGAATTTAAGAAAATAAATACCGTATTTTCCAATAGAACAGAAAAAGTGCATGAACTCATATATTTTCCTTCAAGCAATGGGGCAGTAAGTGCACCCCAAGGATCATACAACAGCTTAAACAATAATAATTAGGAATTGAAGATCAGGAGAAATAAATACTAAAAGAGAAGAAAAAGACTCAGGAATAGAGTTGATGTAACTCATTATTCCGACATATTTAAAATACGCAATAATAAGAGGGATGTCAAACAGCAAAAAAGCTGCTCACAGTGGTGACAACAGACAATAAATTAACTTGCATTGCGTTTCTGAGACCATGTTCTTTCATGACTCAAAGCAGTGGCAACCTGAGAGTTCTGACAAGATAGGATAGAAAAAGGGGAGAAATTTATTATGTACGAGAAGGATGGGGGAGGGCAGAGAGGCCATTGGTCCTCCATCTCCGCATGAAGGAATTAAAAGACACTGAGAGGTCTTTTAGCCCTTTCTATAGGAGTCAGGCCATGAGTTAGGCACCATGACACCTTGTGCACTCTCTCTTGCCACTCCTACTTTCTCCACCCCATAACACTTTTTCTCTACCTACACTGCAGAATCAGCAAAATGTTGCCAAGCAGGCTCTGAAAGTGAAAGCAAGATTAGAAAGCCCTGTGCAAGGACTTTTCTTGCCTACTTCTATGTCTGCAGAACCAAAACCAGGACTAAATGTTAAATTTTATACTTTTATACTGATCAACAAGAAGAGCATGATGCTTATTCTTTCTTAACATCTTAGTCATAATAGACAATGTCAGACTTGATTGAGTCACATTATTTTGTTGAAGAAACTTATGCCATAATGAAGACTCATTAGTCTTGAAAGGAACTAGCTCGTCATGAGGCAAGATTTCTAACTATGTAGGTAACATCAGTCTCGAGGAACTAGCTTGCCAACTATGATTCCTAGATTCCCCAGAAAAGCACTCAACTTTATTGTTATTCCATTCCTCTTGATTTTATCTTGTTACAAAATTTGTTTTTCTTTGGGTAGGGGGGAAGAGGGGATAAGGGTAGGGAGGAGAGGCACAAAAAATGAGGATCAACCTATCAATTCATTAAAAGAAGGTTTACTTCAAAAAAACTAGTGACAAACATTTTCTTGATTGATTATCACTGACATCCATTAAGTAGTCCTATCACTTGATAACCATACAATGCAAATATTATTGATTGTTAAAATTGCAACATCTACTGCATATTCTTTTGCTCAGTTTACTAAATGTATTGCACATGACAGATCTTTGCCATCCAATAATGATGACAAATTCTTGAACAATTAAAAAAACATATCATTTGGAAAACAATTAATATTTGTCATAAAATTATAAGGATTTGACAAAAAAAAAAAAAAACTGGCCCTAAAATTCTTGAAATGATAGAAGCATAGCCCCGTAATGAATACTTTTTTTTCTTGAATCAATAATGCATATTGCATGTGCCTACTACTAGTAACTTAGTAGTCAAACTCAAGGTTGAAGTGTAATGTTCATGCATCTAAGGTTTTAAATCTAGTGCATAGAAGTATCCTAATTTTTTCACGGAATAAGACACCTCACTTCCTACTCCGTTTTATCGCCGATTCGATAAGTGTCTCAATACTTGCTTGGAATATTTTTTTCTTAAAAAAAATTATGAAGCTTTTACCATTTTATTCATTTTTAAACATATTAGAATATTAAAAGTTATATTTTTATGATAAATTAAATTTATTTAAAATTAACATTATAATGTATTATTATAATCGAGATAGGATGGGATAGGATAGTCGATTGATCATGGAATTTCTTTGGGATGATGCATCTTGATTGTTTTAGTCCTTATCTTGCACAGACTTGAATCATTGAATGCATCCTAGCCTTGAGTAGCACTTGTTGGTTTTGTAACTTTTATAAGCAACGAGCGATGCATGGTCATAGACACAAGAATTAGATTCGATGCACATCCAAGTGTTTTGACTCGATAATAGAAAAAAAAAAAAGAAGAGATACGAGGGTACATAGGATAAATTATAATTTTAACTAATTTATAAATTTCTACTTTTAAAATTTTTTATTTCAATATAAGATAAATATTAAAAAAATATTGTTAATCAAGGTCTTTAGATATACTTATTTCTCATTCAAAGTTTCCAATTATCTTGAGAGTATAAGACAATGATATTTTCCATACATACATCCTTAGCCAATCAACAAATCCCTATTTCTAACATGAAAATTAAGGATGAAATAAATTGTTAAAGAGACAAACTTGCACTAATTTGAAAAATGGCAATCATAGAACTTCATAAGTATCCAAGTGTCTGGTTTTCAACTTGAGTACATGCCCGACATAAATTTTTGGAGCTAAATGTGAGTGTCTAGGTAACATAGCCTATCACTGACATGTTCAGAAACAAAGTTTAGCCTTGTGTGAATAAGAAGAAGGCCATTATGTTTTTCATGATACATGCATTGTCATTTTTAAATGGGAAATATTCTATAGTTCCTTAAGAAAATCTCTAGTAATACTTTTCTAATTATAACATCATGCCTTGAGCAAATTATGTCCCATTTATGGCTCCATACTGTCGTACATCCATTTCATGTTTTGTGTGTCATCGTCATACACTAATCTACACCACCATCATTAGAAATCATTATTTTTGTTGTTTCACCTTTCCCTTGCCCTTAAAACACCCTAACAGTCTTAGATCATTGCATTCAATCTTTTCATCTCCACTGCATTGTCAATGTTCCATCAGCCTCCGCCATCAGGACCATTTAAATTTGATCATTTCAGTCAAAATCCCCATTTTTTCCCCGAGATAGTAGTTCATAAGTCATTTGTCATGGTAGATAAAGAGAGAGTTCTGGTTGTTCTCCAAGTCTTTCGCTGTCCATGGTCTTTTACGAGATGTTGATCTATTTTGCCACCACTTGAGCTCTTCTATCATAGCTTTGAATGAATGGAAATAATCATGAAGCACTAAGAACATTTCACTAAATATGGTCGTTTGAAGTGAACTTGATAAAGGAACACTTCTAACTTTAGTTATGCACTTTCTTTCTCTTTAACATCACTCAATATGGTTGTTTGAAGTGAACTTGATGCTACTGCCAAGCTAGACAATACAGTGGATGGTTTGTTTCAGGTTGATAGGCAGTTTTAAAGAGCATGTCAAAACAAGGTTTACAATCTTGGCACTGCGCCTTGTATGGGTACAATCTTTGTATAGTACTGGTATGCCTAGTGTAGAAGATGGTTCAAACTATTGCTACTCAGTATGCACCTCCTATATTGTATAGGTTTGGTATTAATGAAATACTGTGCATTTCAAATTCCATTTCATAAATGCTAGGACATTTAGTAGCTCCGAACAAGAATACTAAGCAAGTGAGGATTCATAAAGGGGGACCAAATATAAGGAAGGCTCAATGGTTAAGGTCATGGTTGCTTATGTTCTTTCTCTTTCTTAATCTTCTATTCTTTCTCTTAGACAGCTATTAGACAACACATAAATTAAAATTAGAAGAATGA
>UESW01003950.1:27552-79366 GCA_900491605.1 Calamus simplicifolius
AAAAAAAGAGGGTGTTTCTTTAATGCTGAGGATGACAAAAGCTTGGCTGATGCCATATTGAAGTCTTGTGTTGAGCTTGATGACCTTGATGATGTGCTCAATATGGATTCTCTGCATATCAGTAAGCCAAAGTGGCAGGTATATCTCTTTTACTAGCCATTTTTGCTATCTCACTAGTGGGATTAAGCTATGGTATATGTTTTTATCTATGTTTATGTCCATGACTTGATACATGTAAAGAAGTTTTGTATTGCTTTTACTCTCTTTGCTTATGCTTTTGCTTGCTGTCATTAGTTGCATGACTCGAACCATATTTATGATTTTTGATGGTATTCTCTTTGTACATTTTGAAGATTTGAAAAAGAAAATTAATATTTAGGTGACTACTTATTGAGTTAAATCATGCTACAAAGTTTAGATGGCAAGGAATAACGTCTAAATCTCTGGATGAAAAATAAAAAAGTTGTAGGAAAGAAGAGAAAAAATTTAAAATAAGTTACTAAAGTGGTTAACCTCCTTCCAGCCAAAGATGAATTGGAAAGTTAAGCATAGAAGAAATTTCTCAATATATAAGCCACAAAACAATGATATGCTATCAGTGATGGTTGTACTAAATAAACTCTTGATTCTGATTACACAATGCAAGTATCATTCTCTTTTTCTCATACATACTAAGAGATGTAAAAGCTACTATTTTGATTTTAATAAAATGAAAAAAAGATTTATGATATAGGAAAATGGACAAGGTGAAAAGGCTTGAGGAAGGTTAGAAGAAAAGAAATCTGATTTGCAATCTTCTTGTTTGAATCTATTGAGCAAGTAACAAGCAGACTATACAATTATATGTCTAATAAGGAATTGAACAATATTTACCAAGGTAGTAATTGGCAGATTTTTTTTTTAAAGGTGAACATTTCTTTGCATAGTGAAGATGGGTCTTGAACAATTTATTTTTTTAAATCAGATTTAATATAATAATTTGACTTAATATAAGATAGTGATGATTAACAAAAGTTACCCCAAAAAACACTAGAAAAACATTTCACCCCAGCTAAGAATGGGAAGGAGAAGCAATTCTAAACAGAGCAAATACCAAAAGCTTAAACATTAACAACCTCACAACAAGGAAAGATCAATGGATCAACTTCAAAAGTTGCACCCTTATCTCTTAAAGATGAGCGATAATAGACATATATATGAATATGAGTAAAAAATTAAGAAGCTATAAAACCAACCTTGGTAATCAGCACTTAGCCCTTGCTAAAATTCTGCAGCAATTTTAAAACTCCTAATTTAGTGGTTCTCTTTTCATCCAACATATGGTGTTATCCCAAGAACCTAACTTTTTTTTTGTTTTACTCACTGTCGCAGAAACCCAATTCTTTCCGGTGGGATTGGGGCCAAGGAAGGGATCCAGGCCAAACAAAGTGGTGAAGGATCGTGTTTTCTTTTGACACATGTGAAGGGCTCGTGGCCTCTTTTCAGCTAATCTTTCATTTGGTTTTTTATTGTGTTGGCTTTGTCTTTATTTCTTTTCGGGACCCATTTGGACTTGCAGCCAAACTTATATGGTATATTTTGTTTGGGCCACAAGATTTCATGGCTGTGCTTCCTTGTAATTGACCATTATGAATCTAAGTCTTGAGGATAGAAGGATTGAAAGATAACGCATCGTAAGGCATATACTTCAAGCATTTTGTAACATCCTATCATTGCAAATGTGCTAGGCAATTTCTTAATAATGCAATCTGAGACTATATAGAGCCACATGAAATTGGTTCAAATAGGAGTTTAAGTTCAATAGCCCTACTTATAAAGTCCTTTAGGCCCTGTCATCTTGGAGCCTATATTGTTACAAAATAGGTTTTGAAAATAATTATATACATAAGGTCTATTGCAAAGTACCATGCTAACTATAATCTACCAATAATGCTAAGTGAATTTATAAATTATCTATTTATTATATCATTGCGTGTGCGATGATGAATGCAAAACAAAAAAATCGAATCTCTGTATGGAAGCTGACTCAAGAAATTTGTGGATTCCAAAGAAATACTCAAGGAATTTTGAGATTCATGCTTGGACCACTTTCAAATGCACTTTGGGATCAAGCCAAGTTGGGTTATCAAACCTAAGCCAATATAAGGTCAAGTCTTTCAACCCATACTTGCCCACAAGTCACCTTCATGATTTGATTTCATCCATCTCAAATTCATCCTTCAATTTCAAAGGTGTTGATCTAAGGGTTTAATATTATATATTTTGATGATAACTAAATATTGATTGAAGGACTAATATAATGCTTGATTTTATGATGGTAAAATAGCGATGATGGTCACAACAAACCAAGACATGAGTGAAATTTTATCTAGCATGTTCTCAATTTGTAAAGATTAACTCAAGGAGAAAGCAAGAAGTATAAGTCAGAACAATATCAAATCAACTATCATCAAAGGTTAGAATGTCTAAGAACAAGGCTTCATCTCATGATCTTTGTTTTCCTAAAACATTCATTGTAAACTTTGGTTACAGAGGAATTGCACAACACTAAAGATTCATTAAAATTTAATGAGATTAGTTTTAGATTTAAAAATAGAAAAATTAATTTAAAAATCTAAAACATAGTGTGTGCAGTCAATTGAAGCAAATCCATGGTGATAAGAGGAGACATGCTAAAATTGTCACCTTTTACCTTAGGGTGATCGATCATAGAACATCTGATAGCTATAATTAATGACTAATTTTTAGCCAACTACTAGACATGGTTTTAGATTCCAATGGCTAGTTTTTTAAGCCCTATAAATTTAGAGGCTTTGGCACTTGTTTTAGCAATGAATAAAACTTTAAATTAAGTGAAAAAAATATTAAAAATTGCTTTGTAAAAATATTGTTCTTGAGTCTTAGTTGCAAATCCTTTATTTCTAAGTTAATAGCTACATTTGTGCATCCTTCTTCTTTGAGAGTGATTTGTTTTCTTTCTTTTGTTCATCCAAGTGTGCAGGGGTCTCCTAAGCCCATGATAGGATTTTGTGTTATAATACATATAAGACAACACATGTAATTTTTATAAGATCCCTTAATATACCTTCTAGTATGGACATTAGACCCTAGGGTATGAGTATGTGTATGCCACTTAGGTCCAAGAAAGCAATATGAATTTCTTAGAGATTAAAAAGATATGAATTGACATAGACACCTAGAGCTACTCTATGTAACATTGCATGCAATGCAGATAATTTGTTATGGAAGGAGCCTTTGATAGACGATTGCACTTAAAAGAAGATGGAACAATTGATGGTTAATTAAAAAGAAGCATTGTTGATATACGCCTTTCATGTTACTTGATGTTGGATGATCAATATGTGATTCCTCAATGTGACAATTTTTTACAGGTTGTTATGATGCAATAGGGATGAGTCTTTGTTAATGATAGATCGCTAAATGCCAAAGCATTTGAAGAAATCATTTGGTGATGAGAGAAAGTGATCCAATAATTTCTATTGGTCATAAATGATGATATCTTGATAATATTTAACTAAAGAAGCATTTGTTAGAATGCCACATATTGAATTACTAATAGGGATCATTCCTTAGATGACTAACATAGAGTTATATCTGGCCCTTGCCTCTCTCCTATGGGCTCTCACTTAATAGCCAAAACTTCAATATTGAGGCATGCAGAAACCAGCCATAATCGAGCTATTGAGTTTATTAAATTTTGCTTTAATCACTTAACACATTGTGCTGTTCAAATAATTAAAGCATAAGTTGTATAAACAACATCCATTTGGCTTACCCTGATTTTTTTTTTTTTTTTTTTGTGAAGCAGCTTTCATCAATTTTTGTAATTGTCTCAAACCCTCTATGTTATTATAATTTTTAACATATGTTGAATTTGTTATAGCTCACGGTAGTTTTGGGTAGAAAATCAGCATTGGCATAGTATCACCATACATAACACAAGTAGTTGCAATTCAAGAAAAACTAGGCAAAATATATGAAGAAAACTTTTTATGCACGTGAGTAGTGCAGAAACATGTGCATCGCGCACGGTTATTGGTCTGTATGCATGCGCACGCATATGACCGCACGTGCGGTGCAGAAAGGATAAAAATATTTTTGCCGCATGCACTCGCAGATCAATCATTATGCACGATGTGCACTTTTTGCATGATGCATGGTGCACAAAGAATTTTCCTTCATACGAAACCTATGAAGACTTCCATGTGAAGGTGAAGTCCATTGATGGGTTTCAAGGTGGTGAAGAAGATATTATAATTATTTCTACAGTAAGTCCAATAAAGGTGGCAATGTGGGGGCATCTTGTCTAACTCCCACGGACAAATGTGGCTCTTACAAGAGCCAAGCATGTTTATTTACCCATTCAAATCAGACTCCAACGTTGTTTGGTTCCACTCAGTTCATTTTTTTTATACCCACCCAAAGCATGCCGCACGTACTTATAGTCTGGAAAAAGAAAAAAAAAGAAAGAAAGAAAGAAAGAAGAAAAAAGAAAGAAGGAAGGAAAGAAGGAAAGAAAGCATCGTGCTAGATTTCCACATTTCTCTTGAGTAAGTGGCTCCTGGATCATCAACCATTTATTTCCTTGCAGCACTAGCTGGCAGACACCTTCACCTGTAATGGTGCCCTCGGTTGTAGCATAAGCTTGACTCGAAGACAATTGGTTGGATTCCCATCAGGAACTAGACACGCGCAAGCAAGACTGGATTAACATGAGATCATCACATGAATGGAAGGAAGAAAAGTAGAAGGCGTCCCTTTAATAACGTACTTTTGATGTCCTAAGATACCCACAAGATGGGTTCATGGAGGGGAAAAAAAGAAGTGAAGGTGGTGTCAGCAAAGAGAGCATATCCTCAGAAGATGCCATCTCTCAAAGGAAAGACCCCATACCCACTCACCCTTTCTTCGCTACAAAGGGTCAGTAACCCCTCTCATTGCTGTGACCACCTCTGAAGTAGGGCTGAAAACGGATTGAATACGGATCGGATAGTAGTATGTCCATATTCGTATCCATATTTTTTAACGGATACGAATACGGATACAAATACTAAACATATATTAAAATTTATCTCCATATTTATTCTAAATGGATACGGATACGAATCGATATCAAGCATATCCATATTTGTTATATACGGATACGGATACGAATCGGATTAAGCATATCCATATTTGTTATATATGGATACGGATACGAATCGGATATCAACCATATCCATATTTGTTATATATGGATACATATATGAATTGGATATTAAGGTAGTGTTTGATACAAAAATGTTGTCCTATACCACCTGGTATCGATCTATATTATCCAATTTTGAATGACACTATGCCTAGAAATGAGAAAAGATGAGAGCCTATCTCCATATTTGGTAGGTACTTTACTACATCACTTATAATATATTAAATATATTAAACCACCGATAATTTTAGGTACTAGTTTTGCAAACCTTGGTTTTTAGGTTTACCTAATTTAAGTTCATATATTAGTTGAGCTAAAACTCATTAACATATTATATCATGTCCTATATTATTATTTCTGAATATTCTTATACTGTTCTTGCACCCACTTTCATACCATTACCCTGTGCTAGGCTGAAAAAAAATCTGTATCCATATCGTATCCGAATTCAATTATCTTTTGGATTAGATATCCGAATTCGTATCCGAATCCGATTAAACTGCAAAAAAAAAATATGTATCCATATCGTATCCGATTACCTTTTGGATTAGATATCCGAATTCATATCCGAATCCGATTAAACTGCAAAATAAATATCCAAATTTGATATAATTCGAATATAAATACAGATACGGTCGGAGTTTATCCGACCCGTTTTCACCTTACTCTGAAGTCTATACAAATATCCAAGGAGGAAGTCCCCTCTCTCTCCTCTCGTAAAGCCCCATGAAGCGTTCCATCCCCACCATGGGAGGGAGGGTGGCCACATTCCCTCACCAATGGTGGTGGTGGTGGGTGATAATAATAATCGGCACGAGTTGCGCTGCCAGTCCTATCATCGATCGTCGCCTCTCCATGCTTGTGATGCTGTCGTTTTGTAGCGAGAGTTGGAACTCGGAGAGAATGGCTACTTGATTAAAAGTGAAGTGTTAATCTCTCCGGCAGGGCAACCTAAAAACTTTGGCATTTGTATCTTCTCCAAGCACTCTGTGCGTTATGAGAAGTTTTAATTATCGGTGTCTTTCTTCTTGTGTTCATTCCTTCGTTTTCTTTTGGTGAAAAATCTCGGTTAGTAGTTATTTTGATAGCGTGTTTTTGAACATCTCCTCCCTCCCATGTGTGTATGCACGTGTAAAATAGTGGAAAGTTTGGGATTCAACCAGAATAATTGGTCACTCGTTAGCACAGAAGTTGGCGTAAGAGAGTCGTGCATTCTACTGTTACGATAGGCTCTGAAATCCAGTTTGGTTAATTTCTGGATGGTATTACCTGAGAATATTGCAGCTATCTTCATTTAATCTCATCTAACAATATTGTTAATGATTTAAGATTTACGCTTTTTTATCCTTTTTTTCTTTTCTTTTCTTTTTTTTTTTTCTCAGCATGGTAACCCAGAAGGAAGGATAACCCAGTTAATCAATAATCTCGGAATAGGCAAGTTGGACCAGAACTACTACGTTGTCCCTCCTCCAAGCCGGGATGAAATTGCCGTCTTCGGTTGAATAAGAGGGGTAAAACCCCTTGTTCACCTCCCATTCCTGAACCAAAGTGGGACTAGAAGTTACGACATCATGCATTGGGTCAATATATCCGGTTCTCTCTTAAACATATCCCAACTATAACCTTGGATATATGATAGCACCATGATGTCATATATTTATATGGCTTCACCAACTGAATTCAGGGGGGAATACTCCAATGTTTAGGTGATGATTTACTGCTGAAAAGAGCAGATTGAATACCTTTGGTGAAAACTCAGATATGGTAAGAAGGATACAAGGTGTCAATTATAGTTATTGTGGAACAATTCGACCCTTGTGGTGGTGGTCCTTTCAGTGGAAACAGAAGTCCGATTACTTTCAAGCATCTTCAACGGTTGCCGAGCAGTGCCTAGTTCTTGTTTCAAGTCAGGAAGGCTATCTTCTACTCACAGCACTTCTCCCAAGTCCAAACAGTTAATAGGAATGGAAAATGCTGCACATAAAGTGCAGCTATGCACAAATGATTAATCCGTGCAATCGATGCATGCTTGTTATACCAAAGAACGGTACAATAAAACTTTTTCTTTCCTAACAAGAACATGCTACAACCTAATGGCCCTATTTTCCGAACTGACAAGAAGTTGGAAAAATTCAAACCTTTAGATGAAAATATTTTGATTGATCCATCAAGCATACATGCAGCCTAGCACAGAGCACAAGTTCTATACCTAGCTACTTGGACTCACTAATGCTGGCTTGGCAATTTAAAATTCAAATTTCTCTAGGAATCATATTAATCCCTGCAACTGAAATTTACAAACAAGCCCCCTGCAACATATGATGGGACTTTTGGAAGCAGTACACCCCCAGTACGAGTTGATTTTTCCTTGACACTTCCTCATAGATTCCATGCTGATCAAAGCTTCAATCTTCCCAAAAGGACAGACTGCATATTAAGTGAAAGGGGTCGAACATTCTATGTTGGTTTTCATTTTAAAAATATTTGATCAGAAAATCCATTACCTTCATTTTGCAAAATAAATAAAGGAAGGCTTATGCTTCCATTACCAAGGTAAGGATCACTACCTCCTTCAAGGAAAACAGGTCAAAAAAGAGTTCTACCCTGGTATGAATGCAAGCCAAAAGCCACCATAGATAGTTCACCTCCAAAACAAATTTAAGTCCCCAAGAGTAAACCTCACACATGAGGTAGTCCAAAGCCAAGAACAAAGTTAACACCAATTCCAACATCATAAGAACCCAATACACATAACAGAAACAAAGACACCTCTAATTTACCCAAGAGAAAAATTTATCGGTCCACACTTTTAAAAGGCCAAAACCGGAGGGCAAACTGTGCCTACCCAATGTCCGAGTCAAGAACTTCATTCAAAACGCTAGCGCTACTAGCTGATACCACCAACTGCTGACCATGGAAATCCCCACCAGGCAAACTTTAGTAGAGTCTGGAACATTGCAGTTAACACCAGGCAGAGAGAAGAACAGCATTTCCCATAGAAGACTTGAGTTCAGCTTCTTCCATTTCCCTATGAAGTGGCCTGACAAGCCGGAAGTGCCTTGTACAATAGGGACGTCCCATCAAAGAGCACCGGGTAGAGATCCTTATTGAGCCGGTTTACCTGCAGGAATTGTTTGATCGTATTATTAACATAGAATAAAAAGCACCCTAGCTTGTGCAATAAATGATACCCACTTTCTCCTGTGATATATGTTGGAAGCCATATTTCTTTATCCAGAAGGATTCGGCTTCCTTTGCTGCTGGAACCATAAAATGCTTCACTCCAAGATCTGACAGCAATTTCTGAATGCAGTAAAATAACGAATGGAAGTAGCCCTATACAACAACGCAAGTAGTTTGATTAACACTAGCCAAGGATTGTCCTGATTGAAAGTTCAGCTAACAATCTCAGACAAACATTAAAGGGAAACCAAGCTTAAACCGACCATTCCTTGGTCCTGCTGGCATGTAGCAACCAAGGGCATTTCAGCTACTTCGTGGTCCAAAACTCGGAGAAGAGCCACGGATACAGCAATTGTGCTGCAATTGTTGCACCAGATGTATCCATGGTTATATAACATTCAATAAAGAGTGATTTCAATATATAGCTCTTACTTGACAGTCAGCATGGCACAGTGCATCCCACGAAAATCATGGCCTCCAAGTTTTTCTCTGTAAAAGGAAAATTCAGTTACTAAAGTATGAACAAAAAACTGAGGTGAGCTGACAAAAGAATTGCCAGTAAAGGAACAGGAAACACATGTAACTGAGAATTTTCTCACCGATAAACCATTGCAGTGATCAGGTCCTTTCCTGTCTCATCATCTATGATTGGTTGAAAACTTTCCTGTAGGAAAGTAATGTGATTTAAAGAAGAGAATTCAATCCTTGTATCCTGATGATATTACAGATCAAATAGAGGAGGACAAAGAAAATGCAAGCAACATGGACATACAAATTGGACTTCACAAACATAGAAACAATATGAAAACAAACTTCAACATTAAAGAATGTAGAACACAGGCATGGAAATAACCTAGCATACTTCACTAACATTATATAACAATCTCTCTAATATATGAGCTTGAAGTGGTACAGATGATGCTTACAGAATTAAAAAGAGAATTGAATAAATGGAATGGAGAGTAACTTAACAGCAGGTGCATGATTAAAGTTAGCAAAACATAACTAGACAGCAGAAACATTGATTTTATATCGAACAGATATGTATTGGTGGCTTGGTGGTTAGGTGGGAGTGAATAATTGTCCAAACAAGACAATTGGTGGATAATGAAGCCAACTGGCCAGCTTCAGTCCCTTTTGATTCGACCTGTTGTGAGACTTATGATATAACTACTGCAATTGAGCTAACAAGGATGCAGTATTGCATGTAAATTTTGCATATCTTGCAGGCACCTCAATTTCCAACTTTGCATGGCACAAACACTAGGTAAATGTTAACCGATAAGATTCATTTAAGTGACTTTTACATGCAATAAAATCTCATCAACAATTATGTATCTAACCTGCTGCATAATAACACATAAAAATATGGCATTAAATGGTAATGCCAAAAGATGATGAACATACTGAGGCTTCCCTCAAGGGGGTTCTGGAAATGGGACACCACTTATCTCCAACATTTCAATGGCAAACATCCAGTTGCATTCCATAATTTCCTCACAATCAATATCTAAATTTCAATGCCAAGCAATACCAAGATAGCATATATTAGATTAAAATTACAAATTTGTCCTAAACTTGATATGTTAAAGTCCAATTCAACAAGTGAAATACTCTAAATCATTCACACCCCTTCCACTTCTTCAAAGTTTAAACTAATTAAATTCAAGACACTAATATGGCTTATTAATTGAAGTTTTCTACTCCTCAAACCAGACATCTGAATTAACACACATCTCCTACTAAAGTCATGTCATGATCTCTAAGTTTCTCCAAAGTTAGAAGGCTAGCCCTGGTACCACTTATGAAACCCAGGCATGTCATCCAATGTACTGCTCTACAATATAATCTCTAAACCAGAAACCATTCAAAAAAAAAAAAGGAGTGAAATTAAAATACTTTATGCATGCATGTCACAATGAAGGTAACTCACAAGAAACAAAAGAATTTCATCAACATTTCAATATGTGCTATCCAACTACCACATGCCCTCGCAAAGAACAACCAATCTGACATCCATGTCACAATGAAAGAGAGAAAAGTGAGCATCCAAGTATTCAAATCAGGATGCATCAGAGATGACACATCCTAGCTCATGTCAGTTAAATATGCATAGAAAAATCTATCAATTATTTACATGGGTAAATATAGGTCATCTTACTCAGAAACATCTAGCATATAAAATTTTGGAGGACGCTCACTACTTTCCTAGGAAAACGATCCTTCTAATCTTCCTAGTCTATCATTTATTATACGACTACAATTCAGTCTGATGACTCCCAAAAAATTGTATTGTGAAATTTGTTTCTAGAGTAACAGCAATTTAAATAGTTATGAGCCATAATTATGCACTTTCTTCTGATAAATAAGTGCAGCAAAAAATTGTCACTGTCAATCATTTTTGTTATTTAAACCAGTAAGAGAAAAACTTACGTGAAAAGTCTTGATAACCCTCGAGATAATTGGACTATGAGTGGTTCCATGGACAAGTTTCCATCTTAAGACAGTCTTCATATTCCTGTGAAGGCCCGCTCTTCGCTCTTTTTCTTGATCACATCCAAAAGAGGGGCAGGAAGTTGTTTCGGTCCAGTACGTCTGAACTCTTTTAAAGAAATATTAATCCTTTTACAATCATCGCTGCAGAACCACTTACCGAGTGGCAATACCTGTGATAGTAATAATGAGTTATATTATATAATTTCAATGATTTTGATGCATAGAATAGTCTAAAGATGGTATAGAATGTAAACTTGCTCACCTTTAAATCACATATGTTGTTGTCTTTGAGGCATGAAATGTGATATTCTTTATCACACTGAGCATTTTTAAATAATTCAATGAGAACTCACACACAAGCAATAAGTAACACATGCTGACAATTTATTTAGCTGTACCAAAGAGAGAACTAATATCAACAGAGTTGAGTATTTATTTGATAATAATAAAAACATACCTGATCGCATAGTATAACAGTGCGTGGACCAAATCCTCTCTTCGAAAAATCATTACACCTGAAATATATTACAATGATCAACCAGAAAATGTATGTAATGTTTATGAAATATACAGTTCAAACAAAAACATATTCAAATAAAAGCACAACTACAAGGGCTTAATGCAATAATCTAAGCTGCAATTGCTTTAATATGACTGACAAGCATAGTAGATATTGTTAAATTACCAATGGACCACCAAAGAACAGGCCTGAATGGGGATCTAAACCTATAACATTTGACTCTGATATCATGCTAAGTAAACGATTGACTCCAAAAGTTTAAGCCATTAGAGAAGGGGTTAACAATGTATATCAGTCTTTAACAGATATAAAACAAAGGCCAGCAATGACCTGACTACATGTTTTAGGGACTTCAAGGCTAGAATGATTTCAGAGATAGAACATGCAAGTGGCTAACCTGCAAAGCACACAGCAACTGAATTTAGACAATTTAGATTTGACCATTTGAACTTGCGAACCTAGCGGTTTTTCTCTCTTAAATAGTTTCCCACAGAATGGGCAGAGCCAGGACTGCGGAATGCTTGATAATCTTGCACACTCTGTAAAAAAAAAAAAAAAAAAAAAAGCATTACTATAGCAGATAGCAATTGTGGGCATCCACTCAACGATAAGATTTGCATGAAATGCAGCTAAAAATGTCACCACATGGATATAGAGCTACTAGATGGAGGCCAGAAAATGAAATATATTCTTTCTTTGAAATGCATAGTGAGAAAGCTAATGCATTATCATAAATAGTAAACAGTTCTATATCCACATAAAATAGTTGCAAATATTCATACACACATGACAGATTTAAAAACAATAAATCAAATCTTTTCAAAGTAGAGATTATTGAAATATTTCATGACATCAAAAAAAAAAGTAGAGGTTTACACATGGTGAAATAAAAAATAGTAAAACATATACAACGAACATGATAGAATGCAGAGGGATCCAAAGTTGTTTCATAACAACTAAAGAAATCTGGATTGGTGAGTCACTGAAATAAGATAAGTGGAATTGCCTTAAATTGGTCAATTTAAAAAGGAATAGACAACCACTTGAGAGGTTAACCTCATGACCGTCAATGGGACAGCTTGGATTCAAACATTGCACTACTAGATACCAACTAAGATCATTTTCAGTATTTTGTGTCCCATGCTAAATCCTAATTGACCCATCAATAGAGCAAGGTTGGATTCCATGGTTTAGGATTTAGATTGATACCAACTAAGATCATTTTCAGTATTTTGTGTCCCATGATAAATCCCAATTGACCCATCAATAGAGCAAGGTTGGATTCCATGGTTTAGGATTTAGATTGATATCATGTGATGCCTCAATAGAACACATAATTTGATGATATACAATTTAGTCTCATATAAGCATTTTGGTATTGAAATCATTGGATGTCACCTTATCATAGAGCATTGACTGGTCATACAAAAAAGCATATGCTGTTACAAATTAGTATAGGTAACATTTCTTGAAGTTACTCCTTATAAATTATGGTACTGCTAAATGTGTTTTCCTCAATGATGTGTTTTCTGTGGCATGGATGTTCTATATGGCATGATATATATGTTTCTAGTAAAACTTATAGATGATAAAAAATGATGATGAGTCATAGCAGTCACCGAAGCAGCAGCACTGTAGTAGCAGTAGTGTCACTAAGTACCCAAATTAGTCATGATAACAAAACTAAAATCTCGTAAGAACACGTGTGCACCTTGAAAGTTGAAATCACCTGTTTGCAATGCTTATGTGAGTTTCCTTGTCAACGTGCACTAAGTTTCACTACAGCACAACATGAATTTGCATGTCAAGAACCAAATGACATGATCACGATAAGAAGCAAGAAGCTGCCACATCCAACACTTGGTTTATGCAACTTTATGCACACGATCTATATATCAAACAAAAAAGATACCTCACTTGTTGACTAGACAACAATGATATTACAAGAATAAGCAATAAAAATCAAATAAACCTGATAAGATTCTAGTGTCTAAACACCATTGCAGAGCCACCTAAATTACCAACAACAGGAACCTAAAATTGCTTAAATAAACATGCTACATTTTTGCAAGAAATGCAATCAAATTTTGAATGAGTTGATATTACTTGCATGAGAATGTATATAATACAGAACCAGGAATGCAGATATAGATAACACATACATATATAAATACACATGTATATATATAATTTTCTTACAAAGACAAGGCATATACCTTTGTGGTATGCTCTGGACATCGATCACACTGAACAAGTATGCCACTTCTTTTACACATCTGACAGAGCGTGTCACTTTCTCTGTTTCGTTCAGCTGATAATTGCAGTGTTATTTCATGAAGTGATTTTCCTTCAGAAGTATATGTGTTATGGTACCTGGAAAATCACAATGAAAGAGAGAGATGAGTAACTTTAAGAGGATGAAAAGCATATAAATGTACATACACAGATATAGTTATATGTATATGTATAGAGTACGGCTGAAATGCTTCTAAGAGTATTTGGCTTCAAATAATTCCCAGTGGAAAACAATGAAGGGCCTACAAAATAAAAATCAGCACCATTGATTCGTGATACATGAATGGCTAAAAACTGAGAAAGATGAATTTTTAAGGTCTTTTACGCATGCATCGAATGAAAACAACATGGTTCATGATTTAGTATGATTTATAGCTTAGAAAATTTAAATTAGCTGAAATTTAATCTGCACATATTCTGACATATTTAGCTCAAGATCAATACCTCAGAATTGCAAATTAAATATTATAGGCAATATTTTACTCACTAGTTATATTGTATCATGTATTTTTTGCTAGCTAGTTACATTGGCAAGATAGCTCTAAAATAAATGAATTTTATATTCTGAGTAGTTTATACATCTTAGATCATGATCAATGATGTTGATTTTTATTTTGAAAGGCCCTTCATTGATTTCCACTAGAAAGCATTTAGAGCTAAATGCTCTTAGAAACATTTCACCTTATTTCACTGTGTGCGCGCGCACAAGTAAATATACATATTTATCTTCTCACAACACACATGATACATGCACTTTGAAAAAACCAGCTTACGGTTTGCGCCTTTGTGCACAACCAGCATGAGCTTCAAATTTAGAAGCACTAACCTGCACATCAGCCATAAGAGAGTTAGTACACAAAAGAAGGAATTAAAGAATTAAAAAATAATGAGCAGATAAATAAACATACCACATTGTTGCAGTGATCACAATATATGCCAGAATCTTCTATATGTCCATTTAGTGATATCTGTTGAAAAGTACTAGCAGCTTGACTAGTCAGAACAGTGCAATACAAATTTCCAATTGTAACAAGAGCCAAAGTAGTCATATTGATTGCACAACCTCTTCATTTACGTGGTATGTCACTTCAACGTTCTTATATTTGCCACACTCAAATATCAGTTTGTGAAGTCCCAAATCCCTTGAAAGAAAACATTCAACAGCCAAAGCAAAGAAATGTTACCTCCAAATTAGCAAAATGCTTGAAGAAGTTGACTCATACAAAATTAATATGAAAAAAGACTTCTTTCTTTGTGGAAAGATAAGAAAAGACTTTGATATACAAACTTTTTGGTTAACTTTCCATTTACTGTTTCTTTTGGCGATGCACATTGAGGAGATTCTAATTCCATTGTTTGCCCTGATAATCTGGATTTGAATATATACATGAGAATTGTTAGGTACAAAGTCATTGAGAACATAAAGTAAGTCAGAATATTAGGTGCTAAAAGTTTATGCTGGAGACAGATAATTATCTGTAATAAATCTTGATAAATGAAAACAAATCTTTAACTCGAATTGAACATTTAGAATTGTGCATGAGACAAGGACTTCTAAGTTGATATCAAATGCAGTGATTTGACAATGCAAACACAACAAGGTTGAATACCATGGATGGCATTGGCAAATGCTGCATTGCTATTTTTCGTCCCTTTTAATTGGAATGCATCAAATGCCAATGTTTGCATCTAAATAGTTGATTAACAAATTTTATCCATGATTTAATTAACATCCAAGAAGAAAGATGATGCAGGGCCAACCTGGGAGACCTATAGGGAGTTCAAAGTATTATTTGCTTACAGTGATTCCTATCTAGTGTCAAATACAAGAGAGAAGTGAGTAATTTTGTGACTTGAAGTATGGACAGTAGCATGGGCATATTTAAGACTAACCATGAGTTGATTGTGGGATTCATGATTGGATTTGATCCGATTAGCTTTTCTAGGTCAGATCCTGGAATATTACACAAAAGTTGGAGTCCAAACCATACTATTAGCTGGTGAGTCCTGGGTTATTGCATAAAAGGTGGAGTCCGAACCATAGGTCCTGGGTTGTTGCATAAAAGGTGGAGTCCAAACCATGCCTCCTACTTCTAAACTACAAATGATATTGGAAAAATGACAAACAGGAGTAAATTTACCTGTAGGCTCATCAAGCTAAGAAAGGACAACAAATATCTTGGATTGGGAAAACAATCAACAAGAGTAAACTTGCCTACTGACTCATCAAGCTCACAAAGAACAACGAATCTATGCTTCAAGCCCCAAGAAAATGTAAGAATAGTCTTAAGGATACCTCTCAGAATGCCAAGAGTCTTAGTGAGGTCTGCAAATTAAAATCTCATGGTGGCATCAAGCTATAGCGATCACCATATTCATAGACACCCATGGTGGTCATTCTTGCATGCCAATTCTCTATATTTGTTTCCCCAGCAATGCCCAATTTAAGTCTTTCAGATTAAGCTCACCAAACCACTTTCATCCATGGATTTGCATATCTTTTCCTATGATAATAGATATATTAAATGGCAATCACTTGGGAATCTCACTAGAAGAAGTAAGATAAATGGAATCAAGGTTCACCATACTGGATGCCAATACCATTTTAGTATCAGCCCAATTTACTACAACCATACCGAACCTCTGGCGTACCAATCAAATGGACCAGTACACCAAGTTTTTACCTTTTTATTTTTTTTATCAATTTTTACATGAAAAAATACATGCCCATTTCTTATAAAATACCTAAATTATCTCAATTAGTTGTCTACTTTTCTGTATTTGTAGATTATATTCTAAAATCCATGTAAAAATCAATGCTATTTTGGAAAGAATTTTAAAACTAATTAGTTATTTATCCATTAAAGAAAGGAAAAAATTAGATCAACCATGGATCTCTTAATGAGGATAGAGGTAGAGGTAGACCTAAACTAGCATGGATAAAAATAATTAAGAAAGATATAACTATTTGTAATTTGAATGTCGACTTAGTCTTGAATAAAGCAGAGTGGAGGAAGCAGATTCATATAGCCGACCCCATGTAGTTGGGAAAAGGCTTAGATGAGTTGAGTTGAGTTGAGAACTTAGATGATTCCGGTCATTAAAAAAAAAAATTTTTTTGTTATAAATCTTACTTAAATAAATTATTCTACCATTTATTTCAAAAATATGTGTCTCACTTCACTCAAACATGCATCTGTGCCTTGTACTTCATTTTTCGCTCACGAGAGGCTCTTAACCTCCCTCTTTTATTCGCCAAACCCACGCCCATGACCCACCGAAGCCATAGAACTAAGTCAAACTGGGCAGCTCTGCATGGTTCAGGCCAATACAAGGTGGTTTGGCCCCTATACTAAGCCAAACCAACAGACCATCTTGATTTAGCACTGTTTGCATCGAACCAAACGGATCAATATAGTGGCCTACCATGGATGGAATCTAACCTCTTGATGGCCCAATCTACACTACAAAGAAAGACATAGAATACATTAGGAGAGTAGAGAGGGCAGATTGAAGAAGCAATAATATTACCTTCATAAAACAAAAATTAGATCTTCCATCGAGTCAATCTCGAATCCAACTATTCAACTATCAGCTCCCAATCTAGTTGGTGAAATTGCTTATTAACTAGACAGAGCCCAAGGATGAGTGGTAGAGATTGCAACTAATAGTTCATCAAAATCCTCTACCACATCTTTGTGATTTGTCCCAAATAAACCATGGCACTTTTATCAAATTCACCTTAAGACATGATAGGCCCATAAAGCAAATAAAGCACTAACATTAAACACTCCCCAAAACTCTATTCAGCTTTATAGAAGATCAATATGCCATTTGCATTTTACAAAATGATCGCCCATGACGAAGCAAAGTGCTTGCTAATTCCTAGACATCCTTTCCCTTAGGGCCAGCTCAAGCATTGGATAAAAAACATCAAAAGCTAGCACAAAAAGCAAAGAAGAAATGGATCCCACTACCTCAATCCCTGCCTACAACGGAAAGATCTACCTCTAACCTACTGGCATTTCACCATTGTGCCACCTTCGAGACACAAACACATCCCTAGATCTAGGAGATCCATCTATCCCCAAAGCCTTAGTCTTTCAAAGAATCAATCAATAATTCTCAATCAAAGAGTTTGTAAGATTTTTCAAATTCCACCTTGAACGAATCGTCCTTTGCCTTCCCAATGCCTACAATCCTTGAGGAATTCTTCTAATAGTAAAGGAATCAAGGATGTAGGTCCTTAGCAAAAGCATATTGAACATCCCCCATTAAATCAACAGAAACATCCTTTAATCTATTGGCAATCAATTTAACCAAGCTAATGGGTCTACACCCCACATAGCATGTGGCCTCCTCCTTAGGGAAAAAAACCTACAATGACAAACTTTAATCTAGAGACTACACATCACAAAACTCATTTGCAATCCAGCACAAGATCCCTTTGACCAACTCCCATTATCTCTAACACTATGTTTGGGAGTTAAGGGAAAGGAAAGGAATGGTTTCTAAAGAAAGGAAAGTAAAAGAAAGGAAGGTAAAGGTAAAGTTGAAACCCCTCTATTGCTTCAAAATCTTATAAAATATAGAGGAAAAAGAAGGTTTTGTGCCTTACTCTTCTTTGGTTGAATGAATAAAATTAAACTAAACCCTCACAACACTTCAATTTAAGAGGTTAAAAATTGTTGTTGTTGAGGGATCCGGGAGGATGTTGAAAACCCTTGTAAAACCTTCCTTTCTCCACTTAAAAAACTCCCAAACAGAAGCATCTTAATACCTTTCTTTTATTTTCCTCAACTCTCCCCTCAAGAACCTTCTCCCAAACAGATCATAATAGATTAGGAGAATGTCCCCATTCCGACCTAGTGCCTTCCTTGCCCGAAGACTAGACAGCATCCTCTGCATTAGAGAAAGGAACTTCCAATGCATCCAGGTGGCTAAGCCTCTCATTGGGGCCTTACAACCTCGGCCAATCAGCTCTTAAATACCACAGAGAGCTCTTGCAAATAGTTGCTTAAAAAATGAACCTCAAAACTTTCTTAAATTAACTTTGGATCAATCACCTGCCGGCCATTCAATTGTATCAATTTGAATTGGATTTTGCCTTTGTTTCCCAGTAGAAACAAGGAAGAAAAGGAAGTACTTTTGTCACGCTCACTCAACCATAATTCCTATGACCTCCGCATCCACATCACCTCTTCAAACTTAAGAACAAGGTTCAGCTTATCACCACATACTATATTAGTCTCTAACAACTGTGCTAACCACATCAATTATATCCAGCAAAGCTTTCATTTTAATATTCAACCCATCAAAGAAATCCCAGTTCCATATCCCAAGTCCATGGCAAAGACTCTTCAAATTTTGAACCAGCACCCCAGCCACCGAACCACCATTCATCTAGCTAACTTCTCCAACCACTGAACATAACCTCATCAAGATCCTTCTTGAGGGTCCACATTTTCTGAAATCTAAACAGCCCACATATATACATTCCCTCCATTGTATTAAAACAGGGTGAGGTGCAATCAGATAGGTGTCCTGGGTCACTTGAAACAATGACCAGGAAACAAGACCTCCTGATTCGTTGAGACTAGCACTTGATCCAATTTAGCCAACACCAGGCTGGCTCAAAGCCTCAACCAAAATGAAATTCTATCCATGAATAGGTAGATTTACCAGTCTCGAGCACCTAATAAGATCAGAGAAGGAAAATTGTACTTCAAACAAATGCAATGAAATAGACATTTCAATTCCACAATTAGCGAAAGGACTCCATAATATCTTCTCACCTCTTCAAACACCTAGATGTTCTGACCGATATTAAGAGCGTCAAACAATCCAAATTCTTACTCTATGACAAAAATTTATCAATGAAGTAACCATCAGTACCTCCAGGCCCTAGGACCGCACCCGCGCTGCAAGTCCCTCCGCCTCCGATGCCTTGATCTTTTCTAGTTCCTTCGCCCTAGCCATGATACCGACCTTCAACGTCGTGGGTAGGGGAGAAACAGGACGCATCCCTGCTTCCACGGCCCCTTTCTCGAGGAAAGAAGGGCTCCGATGGAAGAACCACCCTCCAACCGCCACCGATACCGTCGTCGGGACGATACCGCCGCCCCAAGACGAACCCCGGTGGCGGAAGCCCACGCATTCGCGAGTTCCACCGCCGAGGAGGAGCACCCGCCTCTCCATTCTCACCGGAGCGGAGCGGAGGCACCCGGAACATTGGCTCAGGCCCCGTTTCTTTTGATGCCCTGCCCTGGCTCGGCATCGCAAAACCATTGCCATAGGCCACAGATCCCAGGGCTTGCCCTCGACATTTGCCCGCAATGATTCGGGCGTTCATTGATCAATATTAAATTTTTTGTTTTTTAGAAAATATTAAATTTTGCTTTGTTATATGTGAGTGTTGAGATATAAGTGACTTTTAACTTTTGATTCCATTTTAATGAATCTTGTTCTCTTGTTAATGCTTGTTTAATGAATCAAGCTCCATATTTATGCTATGCTATGCTTGAGTTTAAACTGCATGCATGCTGAATTAATGCTTACTTTATTGAAATAAGTTGTATGATGAGCTTTGAAATCAGCATTTTGCATGACATAAGGCGAAGAGCAATAACTTTGGTAAGATATATGATCTAAGCTAAGTAAGTGCACCTTTGTGATTGCATGATATGATTGTGATAGAAGAATGATGATGTCATATTCCAATAGATCAAATCAAGCTTACAAAACCTATATGCAGCCAGAAGTCTAGCAGAGCAAAATATAAAGCATTGACAAATAATCAATTATTACCTTCTATGATTAAATAAATTAGTGCACAAGCTACCCAAAAATGTAAGAAGACGGTAGTGCTCAAAAGCCACTAGAGAGACATACTTAGAGCTGCTAGCAGCATGTGATTGCTTAGAGATTGTCTGACACTGCATTGGTTCTTGAGTCAAATCATAGAATGGTGTATACTCCTCATCGTCTAGAGCATGAAATGAATATATTAAGGTAAGCATCTAAAAGTCTCTTGGGAGAAAAAAAAAAAGAGAGAAAAAAAAAAGAATATTGCAAGAAGCCAATATCAAGAAGCTATGAGGCATTTGTTTTGATCACCTTCATCCATGTCCACATCCTCTTCCAGATCCTCAGCATCTAGAGCATGAAATGAATATATTATATTAATCATCTAAAAGTTCCTTAAAAGAAGAAAAGAAAGAGAAAAAAATTTGCAAAAAGCCAATATCAACATCCATGTCAGAAGCTATGAGGCATTTGTTTTCACCTTCATCCATGTCCATATCCTCTTCCGGATCATAAGTCACAATTCCCTGCAAAGTCATAAACACAATTCAGAATTCAGACCATGTTATTAATATTTTCAATATGGGGAGAGAACAAAAAAAGTAGAATGAAATGCAAGAAAACAAATTAACAAGAATCTCCAATCATACTTAGTAAAATATCCAGGCCATAAACAAATCAATAAATAAATTATGGCAAAAAAAAAGTTTGTAAGAAAGCAATTAGGGAAAGAAATCTAAAGGAAAAATCACATCTCATGTATAACTAGTAAGTGTTTTGAATCAATCAATGATCCAAACTTCCTAGGCCAGTCATAGTCCGCAGAAACTTATGAGCGAAGAATTGAAGATATAAAACACAAACTTCTTAGGCCAGTCACATCTCATGTATATATGAAAGAAATCTAAAGGAAAAATCACATCTCATGTATAAAGTGTTTTGAATCAATCAATGATCCAAACTTCTTAGGCCAATCATAGAAAAAACATATGAGCAAAGAATTAAAGATATAAATGCAAAGAATTAAACAATATATATATATGAACATATGCATTAAATATCAATGTATTGATGCTGCAAATAATTAAACTAATATATGAACATTAAAATTTAATCAATCAATTGATTTCCTTTAGAGTAACCTAATCAACAAACTACCAAGAGGCCTTAAATCTCGATAGATTTTTTTTTCCCAACATATCACAACCTTCAAATAGGAGAAAAACCCAAGCTTTCAATCCATCATGCTATTGCCAAAAATGTTAAAATAAATCATTTGAAAGATTTCTTTCATACCTTATCCTTGCCTGTCATAGGTTGATGATCCTTGATATTTGATGAGTCAATAGAGATCTTGGCCTTCTTCAAAGACTCTACATATATAACTGGAATAGAAAAATGAGCCTCTCCCACTAGATTTTCTATTTCGTAGCTTAATTCCTACCTTTTAGACCTTGATTCATGTGTTAAAATTGGAGGCATTTCATTGATATCGATTGGGACATTAACAAAAGATCCACCATGATCATCAAGTATTTCTAAAGTCTCCGTTACTAAAATCGGAGCCGCAGTACAGCATCGAGAAGAGAAGCGATCACCACTAGATGCTTTAACTTGTCTACCTCTTTTCTTCAGCATATCAACGGATCTGACAGCCTTTGCCCTCTTACCTAGGGCGGTAGATAAGGAAGTGGAGGTAGGGCAAAAGGGAATAGGGGGCTTACGAAGCCGAACAGGTGCAAGGTTGGAATCAATCTCAAATAGAGACTTAAGGGCAAATGCTAACTCACGCTTGCAACCAGCTCGAACATCGGAGCGCATTATAGGTTTATGATCTATATCAATAGGCTTAATATTATCGTCGGCCATGAGAGGATCAAAAGGACCTAGTGGGATGAAATAGAAGGATTAGGGACTGGGAGTATAGCTTTGAGATCTAGAAGAAGGGCAAAAAACAAAAGAGCTCAAAGAAGAGGAGAGAGATGATAGATAGAGAGAGAGAGAGAGAGAAGAGTTTAGGGAGGAACTAAGAATAGAGATGGGGTAAGGAAGACGAAGGGGAGAGGATGGATATAAAGGAGCTAGAGCAACACCGAAAGAGTGAGGAATTTAAAACAAAAGGACGGGATGACAAAAATGCCCCTTTTCTCTAGACATCGACTTTTTGATGCCAAAAATGCCCAAAGCTTTCCTATGAGACCAAAAGAAGAAAAGAAGGAATTGATATAAAGGGATAACAGCAACACAGATAGAGCAAGAAATTAAAACAGATGGGTGAAATGATAAAAAAATACCCTTTTCTTGGGAACATCAACTTTTGATGCCAAAAATGCCCAAAGCTTTCCGATGAGACTAATTGGGTAAGAAAGAAGGGAAGAGGGGATGGATATAAAGGGATAAGGACAACACGAAAAGAGCGAAAAAATTAAAACAGAAGAGTAGGGTGACAAAAATGCCCTTTCCTTGGGGATATCGACTTTTTGATACCGAAAATGCCCAAGGCTTTTCGATGGGTAAAAAAGAAGGGGAGGGATGGTTATAAATGGATACGAGAAACACGGAAAGAGCGAAGAAATCAAAATAGAAGGGTGGAATGATAAAAAAAATACTCCTTTCCTTGAGAACATCATTTTTTTATGCCGAAAATGTCCAAAGCTTTTTGATGAAACCAATTGGTTAAGAAAGAAGGCAAGGGGGATGGATATAAAGGGATAAGGGCAACACAGAAAGAGCGAGAAAATTAAAACAGAAGGTTAGGATGATAAAAAAATGTCATTTCCTTGGGGACATCAACTTTTTGATATCGAAAATGCCCAAAGCTTTCGATGAGACTAGTTGGGTAAAAAAAAAGTGAAGGGGGATGGATCTAACTAGGTAAAGATGAAATGAAATGAGACAGAAAATTAAAACAAGAGGGTGAGATGATGAAAATGCCCCTCTCTTTGGGAATATCAACTTTTTGATGATAAAAATGCCCAAAGCTTTCCCGTGAAACTGGCTGGGTAAGAAAAAAGAAAGAGAAAGAGATGAATATAATGAGATAAGGATGACTTTGAACAAGCAAGAAAATTAAAACAGAGGGATGGGATGACAAAAATGCCCCTTTCCTTGGGGACATCAACTTTTGATATCAAAAATGCCTAAAGCTTTCTTGTGAATCTGGTTAAGTATGAAAGAAGACGAAGTGGATGAATATAAAGAGATAAGCATGACTTTAAATGGGTGAGACAATTAAAACAAAAGGGTGGAATGACAAAAATGCCCCTTTCCTTGGGGACATTAACTTTTTGATGCCAAAAATGCCCAAAGCTTTTCAGTAAGACAGGTTGACTTTTTTTAATAGAGAAAGTATTCCTATTACTTATATCATTAAAATTAAAGAATAGAATTAATTCTTTAACATGACAATTAACTTAATTAAGTTCCATATTTCAACCTTATCTTTTCAGCAAGAAAAATGCTTATACAAAAAGACTTTAAAAAAAGGATATTACTCCTCAAATATCCAAACTTAATATCAACTAAGTTTGATGAAGGTGAGATCAAACAATGAGAAAAATTAGATCTCAATAAAATTTAAATTGTTTCAAATATATATTTTACAAGTTAGGTTTTGAACCCTAATTGAAACCCTATTATGAGCATGGCTAGAACTATCAAGTTTTACATATTAAGGTTTTATTGGTTCTAAATAAGATTTTAATAGTTCAAAATTTTGATCCAATGGGTTGAGCCGAGAATCAAAACTTAACCCATGAAAATTTTGAATTTGATAAAAACTTAAATATTGTCTAAATCAATATGGTATCTAAAAAGGAAACTAATTTTATGAATTTCTAAATTAAACAAGATATGCAACATTAGCCACTGAATCCAAAATAGATATGCACAAATTTAATAGCTCATTAGTGCTGCAGTCTGTAATTTTAAGAAATAGAATATTGTTATAACCTTCATTTTGGCATTTGTACCTCAAAGAAAATAGTGTGCGCAAGTGGTTTTCAATTACCACTATATTAAAGATATCCGTAATATAAGTTGCTTTATAAGAAAAGGCAAGATGTCACGCATATAGCTAAATATAAGGTATGGCAATATACTTTTTATCTTTTCTTATAAATATAATATAGCTGTCACTCTAAATAGAGGCCATAAAAAATAATGTGCATAATAGAAGATAAATATGAGGAAAGAAGAGAATAAAATTGATATGAAAGAAAAATTATATATCTCCCTTACAAGTGTTCAATTCGTTTGTTTACTTTAAATATTAATCTAACTTGTAAGAAACCAAATATCTTAATCTTAAACCTTAATCAAATTTTAGACCTAATAAACCTGAATTACCTAACAAGGTCATAAATAAAATCCATAAAATCAAGTTTTAAACTAGATTATAGGTGAGAACAATAAAAATTCAATTCCATCAATATCCAAAATTTGGACCTAATTAGCTAAGTGTAAATTAAGACTTGATCCATGCTTTTTCTGTATTAAGAAAAATCTTTCCATCCTAATTTTTTTAAAACAAGGTGAAAACTTAATATATTTCAAATTATCATTAGATCTAAATAAAATAAGAGATCTTAAAAATCTTTGAGTCAAATAAGAAATATCACCTTCACCACTAAATATAGAATAAGATAACATATAGTTCTAACAAACAAAAAATATTTATTACCATGAATTTTCTTTTAATTTTATTCTTATTTTTATTTTTTTATTCTCTCTTATTGTTTCATTATTATTCATGCTTCTATATAAAGAAAAAGAAATAAAAAAAATCTTTTATTGGATAGTTATTGCTCTCTTTAGCTTATTGCTTTTTTTTTAGTTACCTTAATTATTAGATTTTCTTATTTTTTTAACATTAAAAAAATTATTACTTTCTTTCTTGTCACAAATTCACTTTTAACCTAATTAACTTTTTTTTAATTAACTTACCTTAAAGAACCTAAAAGAAAACCCTAAGAAACTTTTCATAAAACATAATTAATTTAAAGAAACAAATAATAATTTTAAAAACTTTCTAACTTATTTAGACCCCTTGTTTGAATTGCATTGCATTTCCATAAAATACTTTAAGGGCGCAACCCTTAATAACATAAGGTAATAATTTTATTACCCTTCCTTAGCCCACAAACCATCACCTTGCATACTGCATAAACCCAAGCCTTTAACTCTAAAATTAACTAGATGTCAGCCCTTAAAGAAACTCAAGCTCAGTAGGATAAGGCACCCGAAAGAGTTGGACCAGATCGGGATTGACTAATTAACTAATGTCTAAAAAGAAAAGAGAAGTAATTATTTAATTAGTTCCGTTCGCTTACCTAGTAAGCAACAGGGGGACCTCCACTGACCTTACCCTTAACTGACTAGTCGATCAGCTAATTTTTGACTTGGAGGGCTCCAAGGCAGTCTTGAAAGGTAGGAGCTATCTAGATCTAGGTTCAACCTAGAGTAGAGAGTCTAATCTTTGTTAACTTGATTGCTAATAATTATTAAACCCTAATTAAATTATTCTTCATTGCTCTTAGTTCTAGAAATCTCTTAGGATACTTCTTTTAGAATCTTCTTCTTTTCTCTCTCTACATAACATAAAAAAAATTTCTAAATTGCAACTTGAAAAGGGAGTCCGATTGATTAGTAAGGATAGATCTAGTCCCTTGACGAAGAAAAAGTAACTATAGAGGAATTGGGACATCCCCTTAGCCCTAGAATAATGCTACCTAATTGGATCTGCCCAACCATTATGCATTCAACTACCCCAAACAAATGCGGCTAGTTTTGAGATTAAACCTCAGATTATCAACATGCTTCCTAAATTTACAGAAATTGAGGATGCTTACATTTTTATTAGAGAATTTGAGGAAGTATGTGATACTATGAGAATGCATGAACTTTTAAATATGCTATAAAACTTAGGTTAATTAACTTTACTCTTAAGGAAAATGCTAAAAAGTAGCTGTATAGTTTACTTACTCAGTCGATTTTGACTTGAGAAGGTTTTGTTAAAGCATTCTTGAGAAAATTCTTTCCACATCATAAAATAGCCAAGTTGAGAAATGAAATTGCCCAATTTCATCAATTAGAGGGAGAGCCTTTCTGGAAGTGTTTAGATCGATTTATGAATCTGTTAAGCCAATGTCCACACCATAGGATAGAGACTTGAAGGTTATGTCAAACCTTCTATAAAGGTCTAAACTTAAACTCCAGAACTATGCTCGAGTCAATGTGTCAGGATGACTTTATGTAGAAATCATCCAATGAAGCCTAGTAGTTTCTAGAAGATTTAGCAGAAAATAGCTTACAATGAAAGAAAACTAAGGAATCTGAACCCACACCAATAAGAGGTGGTATGCACCAATGCTCTCCATCTATAGTTGAAGAAGCTAAGATGGCATCTCTGATTCGTAGGATAGAAGCCTTGAAACTTAAGGGATAGGCCCAATAAATCATGTAAACCAAGTGGCTGCACCTATCTGCACTGGATGTAATGAGCCAGGATATATAGTAGAAGAGTGCCCCCACTTCATGACCCAAACTGAAAATAGTTGTACATAGGTGAATGCAACCTATCAAAGAATAACTAATAATTCTTATGCACCAACATATAACCCAGGATGGAGGAACCATTCAAACTTTGCCTGGTCACAAGGTCCTAGTGCAAATGGTTCCAACTTCAACCAACCTAACCCAAGGTCCAATTTTACAGAAAATAACCTACCAGTCAATGAGAATGAAAAGAGGTATAGTTCTCTAGACAAGGCTCTGAAAATCCTAGTTAAATCCTAAGCTGACACTTATGCCATGATAAAAAGCACCAACACCATCCTGAATAACTTTATGCAAAACATAGGACAACAGCTATCCACTAATACTCAGGCCCTAACTCATTTGGAGATACAGGTAGGTTAGTTAGCCACAACCATAAGTAAAAAAGAATAGGATAAGCTACCGAGTCAACCCGAAGCTAACCCTAGGAACCTAAACATCCAAGGATCAAATCAAGGAGCCCAGATTAACCAACTAAGTATCATTCATACATTAAGATCTAAAAACTAAATAGATAACCAGGAGGATATATATGAAGAAGAAGAATTAGAAGCCCCACTACTTGAACAACTTATTGAGCTAGGTCAGCCAGAAACACATGAGGCATCAGAGTCTGATGTAATGCCCAACCCACTAACTGACCCCATGCCAAAAGAAGATGAACCAAAAATCAGAATTGTAGCACCATTCCCAAATAGACTTAAGCCCAATCAAAATTCAGCCCAATTAGATAAAATTTTGGAGGTCTTTAAGCAAGTTAAAGTGAACATCCCCTTACTGGACGTGATCCAACAGGTCCCAACCTATATCAAATTCCTTAAGGATCTATGTACCAAAAAGAAGACCACAAATATGCCCAAGAGAGCTTTTCTGGAAGCCAGTGTGAGCTCTTATCTATCAAACCACATGCCAGTAAAATACAAAGATCTAGGATCACCTACTATTTCATGCATTATGGGGAACAACCTCATAAATAGGGATTTATTAGATTTAGGAGCAAGTGTTAATATATTATCATTCTTGTATATGAGCAACTAGGGTTGAAAGAACTAAAGCCTATGGGAATGACCCTACAACTAGCAGATCACTCTTTGAAAGTACCCAAAAGAATAGTAGAGGATGTATTGATCAAAGTTGGTGACTTTATCTATCTAGTGGACTTTGTGATTTTAGAAACTAAGCCAGTGACAAATCCAAAGAGCCACATCCCAATGATTTTAGGTAGACCATTTTTAGCTACAGCTAATGCCCTAATTAATTATCGAAATGGATTAATAAAACTTTTCTTTTAGAATATATCAATTGATCTTAATATTTTTAATCTTACCATTACACATCAAATGAGTGACTCAAATTATGTTCAGGATACTGTTTATAATCCAATTGACCTTGGTGACGAAGAGCTTGACCTAAAAATCTGCATGAACCAAGATGGGGAGCAAATTAATGAGGTTGATACAATTGATGAAAAATCAAGATGGGAACCTCCAAAATTAAACCATTAGAAAAGTACCTGAACCAATACCCAAACCATCAATAGAGGAAGCACCCAAATTAGAACTGAAACTACTTCCTAAGCACGTCAAATATGCATACTTTGGTCCATCAAAAACCCTACCTGTAATTATTTTAGTTGACCTAGACTCGTCACAAGAAGTGGAACTACTGAATGTCCTAAGAGAAAATAAAGAAGCATTAGAATGGACCATGGCTGACATAAAAGGGATTAGCCCCTCGATCGTTCAACATAGGATTCACTTAGAGGAAGAAGCCAAGCCTACAAGAAAATTCCAAAGGAAACTTAACCCAGCTATGAAGGAAGTAGTAAGGAAAGAGATCATCAAACTCCTTGATAATGGTATAATTTATCCTATTTCAGATAGCTTTTGGATAAGTCCTGTGCAAGTGATGCCCAAGAAGTCAGGAGTTACTGTGATACAAAATGACAACAATGAGTTGGTTCCTATAAGAATTCAAACAGGATGAAGGGTGTGCATCGATTATAGAAAATTAAATGCTACCACTAAGAAGGACCACTTTTCTTTGCCCTTTATAGACCAAATGTTAGAACGATTAGCAGGGCATGACTTTTACTATTTTCTGGATGAATACTCTGGTTACAATCAAATTGCAATAGCCCTAGAGGATCAAGAGAAGACAACATTTACTTGTCTATATAGAACCTTCGCGTATAGACGTATGCCCTTTGGCTTGTGTAATGCACCATCTACTTTTCAAAGGTGCATGTTTAGTATTTTCTCTGATATGGTAGAACAGTTCCTTAAGATTTTCATGGATGACTTTTTTATTTTTGGTTTTACTTTTTCTGAATGCCTATATCACCTTAGACTGGTCTTAGAAAGATGCAAGAAAAATCATCTAGTACTAAATTAAGAGAAGTGCCAATTTATGGTGAAGGAAGGTATTGTTCTTGGCCATGTAATTTCAAATATAGATATAGAAGTAGACAAGGCCAAAGTAGATTTGATTGCAAATCTTTCTCCACCTAAATTAGTCAAAGAAATAAGATCATACCTTGGACATGCTAGATTTTATAGAAGGTTTATCAGGAATTTTAGCAAAGTGGCTCGACCATTGACTAACCTATTAGCCAAAGAAGTCAAATTTGACTTGACATCTGAATGTCTTGAGTCCTTTGAATATTTAAAGAGATAATTAACCTCAGCACCAATCGTTCACCCATCTATATGGACTCAACCTTTTGAGATGATATGTGACGCATCTGATCATGCCATAGGAGCGGTCCTAGGGAAAAAAATTGATAAGCTACCTCGAGTGATTTACTATGATAGTAAGACCTTAAATGATGCACAACTCAACTATTCTACCATTAAAAAAGAATTTTTAGCTGTGATATTTGTACTAAAAAAAATTAGGTCTTACTTAGTGGGGTTTCATGTAGTCATCTATACTGATCACTCTACCATTAGGCATCTTCTTTCAAAGAAGGATGCCAAGGCACACTTAATTAGATGGATCTTGCTCTTACAAGAATTTGACCTAGAGATAAGAGATAAAAATGGTACTGAAAATGTAGTAGCTGATTATTTATCTAGGTTAGCGATCACACCTACTGAAGAACTACCTGTCAACGAGTCCTTTCCTGATGATCAACTTATGTCTGCCACCATGAAACCATGGTATGCCGATATAGTCAATTACTTAGCCACTGGTCAAATTTCGATGCACTAGAATGCTTAGGACATAAATTGATTTCTCTCTCAAGTAAAATACTTTAATTGGGATGATCCATATTTATTTAAACAATGTTGTGACTTGATTATTAGGAGATGCATCCCAGATCAAGAAGGTAGGAGTATTTTATTCTTTTGCCATGACCAAGCTTGTGGTGGTCATTTTAGAGCTAAAAAGACAGCGGCAAAGGTGCTCCAATGTGGATTCTACTGGCCTAACCTATTTAAAGATGCTTATGAATATTGTAAAAATTATGTTAGGTGCTAGAAAATAGGCCGAATCATAAAAAGAGATATGATGCCTATGAATCCAATATTGATTGTAGAAATTTTTGATGTATGTGGAATTGACTTTATGGGACCATTTTCAAAATCTTTTGAAAACGAATATATTTTGATAGCCGTAGATTACGTATCCAAGTGGATAGAGGTAATACCTTACAGAACTAATGACAACAAAATTATTGTAAAATTTCTCAAAGAACATATCCTCTCCCGCTTTGGTATTCCAAGGGCTATCATCAGTGACCATGGAATACACTTCTGCAACAAATCATTTGCATCACTAATGAGAAAGTATAACATCACCCATAAGATGATCACACCTTATCACCCACAAACGAGTGGGCAAGTAGAAGTTTCTAATCGACAAATCAAACAAATCCTAAGAAGACCGTGAGCTCTAATAGAAAAGATTGGTCAGTGAAGCTAGTGGATGCACTTTGGGCGTATCGCACTGCCTTCAAAACAAATTTAGGAACTTCTTCTTATAGGCTTGTATTTGGTAAAATGTGTCACTTGCCAGTAGAATTAGAACATAGGGCAATGTGGGCCATAAAATAATTAAACATGGATTTGGATGCAGCCAAAGACCAAAGAAAATTACAAGTGGATGAACTTGAGAAAATTAGAAACGAAGCATATGAGAATGCAAAAATTTATAAGGAGAGAACTAAAATCTTCTACGACGAAGCTATCTTTAGAAAATCTTTTACTCGTGGGCAAAAAATTCTCTTATACAATTCAAGACTTCATTTATTTTCAGAAAAATTAAGATCTAGATGGACTGACCCATACATAGTAAAAGAAGTCTTCTCACATGGAGCGATAGAAATTGAAAATCCAAGTAATGATGCTATATTCAAAGTTAATGGACAACGCTTGAAACCATTCTTAGAATTATCCATTGAAGAAGCTGGGAACGTTATGATCCTATATGAACCAGAGTAAGCCATAACGTCTGGTAGAAGATGTTAAACTTAGCGCTTTTTGGGAGGCAACCCGAAATTTTATTTTTTGACCTTTATTTTAGTGATTCTTATTTTTAGGAATAAGAGACTACTCCGCACGGTTACTCCTAACATTACACGAGGCTTATCTCATCCAAATAGTATTTCTCCTTGTTTTATTCTTCCTTACTTCATTAAGGACAATGAGAATTAAGTTATGAGGTAAGAAAAACTTTTCTGAAAAATATTTTGAAAATAACTTGGCTTTTTTAAAAAAATTAAATTTTTTATAAATCATGTGCTATGAAAGAAATTTTTGAGCAAAATTGACTAGGAAAAGGTAATAAAGTTAGAAAGTATTGGCTAATTACTGTAGAGAGCCAAGGAGTAGACTAGATGATCGGACTTTTAGTAACCTATTTAGGTCATATAAAGGCTATTAACACTTTTATGCACACTGACGAGGTAAATTAGGTATTAGTTGTAAGGTCAATTGAAGATTCAATTATTACTAAAAATTGGTAACTGATATGCACCCTAATAAGAAAAACTTGAATTTAGGGAAAGAACTATCTGCTGATATATATATATATATAAATAAATAAGTCTAAACATTGATTTTTCATTGAGTAATCGGGCACCTTCGCCTAAGTAAGCGTTGTTGTTCATGTCAAAAAGTGGGCAATGTGAAGATAACGCTAAAAAAATTAAAATAAATAAATAAATAAATAATATATATTAGACAGTGTGAAAGTTACCTCAGGTTATGTGCTTAATTTAATAATATATAGAAAATTGACCAAAGTAAGTGATAAGCGAAGATACTATTGTTTCTTACAAGCTAGTACCGAAATGCTAAGTTAGCCATTACAAACATAAGTACTGTAGATCTATAGTTGAACTCTAAGAAAGTTTTTGATAGTTCTGATTGTAAAATTTACTTCAGAAACTCAATACTTAGTGATACTGGCTAGCTTACCTTAACCCTAGATTTAATTTTGCAAAAGAGAATTATATGCATGGTTTTATTTTAAATACATTGCTAAGGGACTAGCAATGATTAAGTTGGGGGATATGATAAGTCTATTTATTATCTTAATTTAATCATTAAAATAAATATTAATTACTTTAAATTTATTAAGAATTGATATTTTTTATGGATGTTTACAGAAAAGGAGCCTATAGATGAAAAGAGCTCAATTTTTGAAGTCCAATGATGTTGATGACACTCAAATAAGGACTCGGTTACTAAAACTGGAGCCATCGTCAAGCGTCGAGAGGAGAAGGGATCACCACTAGGTGCTTTAACTTGTCTACCTCTTTTCTTCAGCATATCAAAGGATCTGATAGTCTTTGCCCTCTTACCTAGGGTGGGAGATAAGGAAGTGGAGGTAGGGCAAAAGGGAATAGGGGGCTTACGAAGCCAAACAGGTGCAAGGTTGGAATCGATCTTAGATTGAGACTTAAGAGAAAATGCTAACTCACGCTTGAAGCCAGATCGAACATCAAAGTGCATTATAGGTTTCTGATGTTGGTGCAGATTATGACTACCTAATTGATAAGACTGAGTTTAGAGTTATACTCTATGTCCTTAAGATAATTTTGTCCCATAACGGTGCTTACAATTTGTATGATGATTGTCTTTCAGGATACAACAGTCTCCTTTTGATAAATACAGCACTACAATTCAATAAAAATTTTGAACCAAGAATGCTTTTCTCTTTTCTATGCACTATAGCTATACTTTCCTTAGAAGAGTATGCAAATGCCTAAGAGAGGAAAGGAATTGGAATTGATTTGATTGAATGAAATACGAAGGTCTAAGGTCCTATTTATAGCCTTTAGGTGTCTTTTGGAGGCATCCTTATGGGTTTAATTGATTTGAATTGAATTGATCGGATTTGATCAACTACTAGCCCTTCATACATCATTTCACATTGTGATATGATGATCAATCGATCAAATAAGGCAATCCATGTTCTGATATATTGTTTCACCATCGTGATCTGATGATCACGTGATCCGATAGGTGGTTGCATAGCCTTGATATGCCGTTTCTAGATCGAAATGATTGCAAAGTGCAAAGTATGCCTACAAAGCACTCATTGCACCTTTGCACACGCATGTGCTCTCCACTTATAGTGAACCTAAGGAACTTAAGTATGAAAGAAGAGATTTCTATATAAGTGAACCTTCCTTTCATAATTTTTTCGATATGGGACTAATGTCCTCTTAATTTTGCATTCACACATATAAGGAGGTAATGGACTTTCAAGGCCCATTTGGGTATTCAAGCCTATTGGCCCATTACCAAATATCTGATCTATATCAATTGGCTTATTATTATTATCGGCCATGAGAGGATCAAAAGGACCAAGTGGGATGAAATAGAAGGATTAGGGTCTGGGAGTATGGCTTTGAGATCTAGAAGAAGGGCAAAAAAACAAAAGAGCTCAAAGAAGAGGAGAGAGATGATAGAGAGAGAGAGAAGAGTTTATTGAGGAACTAAGAATAGAGATGGGGTAAGGAAGAAGAAGGAGAGGATGGATATAAAGAGCTAGAGCAACACCGAAAGAGTGAAGAAATTAAAACAAAAGGATGGGATGACAAAAATGCCCCTTTTCTCAAGACATTGACTTTTTGATGCCAAAAATGCCCAAAGCTTTCCTTGAGACCAATTGGGTAAAAAAGAAGGAAAGAGGGAATGGATATGAAGGGATAAGAGCAACACAGACAGAGCAAGAAAATTAAAATAGAAGGGTGAAATGATAAAAAAAATATCCCTTTTCTTGGGAACATTAACTTTTTGATGCCAAAAATGTCCAAAGCTTTTCGATGAGACTAATTGGGTAAGAAAGAAGGGAAGAGGGGATGGATATAAAGGGATAAGGATAGCACGAAAAGAACATAAAAATTAAAACATAAGAGTAGGGTGACAAAAATGCCCTTTTCTCGAGGATATCGACTTTTTGATACCGAAAATGTCCAAAGTTTTTCGATGAGTAAAAAAGAAGGAAAGGATGGATGGATATAAAGGGATAAGAGCAACACGAAAAGAGTGAAGAAATTAAAATAGAAGGGTGAAATGATAAAAAAATACTCCTTTCCTCGAGAATGTCGATTTTTTGATGTTGAAAATGTCCAAAGCTTTTTGATGAAACCAATTGGATAAGAAAGAAGAAGAAAATGGGGGTGGATATAAAGGGATAAAGAAAACACGGAAATGAGCAAGAAAGTTAAAACAGAAGGATAGAATGATAAAAACACCCTTTCCTTGGGGACATTAACTTTTTGATACCAAAAATGCCCAAAGCTTTCCTATGAGACCAGTTGGGTAAAAAAAAGGGAAGGGGGATGGATCTAACCAGGTAAATATGAAACATAAAGAGACAAGAAATTAAAACAAGAGGGTGGGATGATGAAAATGCCCCTCTCATTGGGAATATGAACTTTTTGATGACAATAATGCCCAAAGCTTTCCCATGAAACTGGTTGGGTAATAAAAAAGAAAGAAAAGGAGATGAATATAAAGAGATAAGGATGACTTTGAACAAGCGAGAAAATAAAAACATAGGGGTGGGATGGCAAAAATGCCCCTATCATTGGGGACGTTAACTTTTTGATATCGAAAATGCCTAGAGCTTTCTTGTGAATCTGGTTAAGTATGAAAGAAGAAGAAGTGGATGAATATAAAGAGATAAGCATGACTTTAAATGGGTGAGAGAATTAAAACAAAAGGGTGGGATGACAAAAATGCCCCTTTCCTTGGGGACATCAACTTTTTGATGCCAAAAATTGCTCAAAGCTTTTTAATAAGACTGATTGACTTTTTTTAATAGAGAAACTATCCCTATTAATTATATCATTAAAATTTAAAAATAGAATTAATTCTTTAACATGACAATTAACTAAATTAAGATCCATATTCCAACCTTATCTTTTCAGCAAGAAAAATGCTTATACAAAAAGACTTTAAAAAAAGGATATTACTCCTCAAATATCCAAACTTAATATCAACTAAGTTTGATGAAGGTGAGATCAAACAATGAGAAAATTTAGATCTCAATAAAATTTAATTTTTTTTCAAATATATACTTTACAAATTAGGTTTTGAACCCTAATTGAAACCCTATTATGAGCATGGCTAGAACTATCAAGTTCTACATATTAAGGTTTTATTGGTTCTAAATAAGCTTTTAATAGTTCAAAATTTTGATCCAATGGGTTGAGCCGAGAATCAAAACTTAACCCATGAAAATTTTGAATTTGATAAAAACTTAAATATTGTTTAAATCAATATAGTATCAAAAAAGGCAATTAATTTTATGAATTTTTGAATTAAACAAGATATGCAACATTAGCCATTGAATCCAAAATAGATATGCACAAATTTAATAGCTCATTAGTACTGACCGTTTGTAATTTTGAGAAATAAAATATTGTTGTAACCTTCATTTTGGCATTTGTCGGAGAAAACAGTGTGCACAAGTGGTTTTCAATTACCACTATATTAAAGATATATATAATATAAGTTGTTTTATAAGAAAAGGCAAGATGTCATGCATATAGCTAAATAGAAGGTATGGCAGTATACTTTTGATCTTTTCTTATAACTATAATATAGCTGTCACTCTAAATAGAGGCCATAAAAAATAATGTGCATAATAGAAGATAAATACGAGGAAAGAAGAGAATAAAATTGATACAAAAGAAAAATTATATATCTCCCTTACAAGTGTTCAATTCGTTTGTTTACTTTAAATATTAATCTAACTTGTAAGAAACCAAATATCTTAAATCTTAAACCTTAATCAAATTTTAGATCTAATAAACCTGAATTAACCTAACAAGGTCATAAATAAAAGCTATAAAATCAAGTTATAAACTAGATTATAATTGAAAACAATAAAAATTCAATTCCATCAATATCCAAAAATTGGACCTAATGAGCTAAGTGTAAATTAAGACTTGATCCATGCTTTTTCTATATTAAGAAAAATCTTTTCATCCTAATTTTTTTAAAACAAGGTGAAAACTTAATATATTTCAAATTATCATTAGATCTAAATAAAACAAGAGATCTTAAAAATCTTTGAGTCAAATAAGAAATATCACCTTCACCACTGAATATAGAATAAGATACCATATAGTTCTAACCAACAAAAATATTGCCTTGATCTTCATAATAGTGGCTATCAAAGAAAACAATATGCACAACTGGTTTTTAATTACTAATGTATTTAAAAGAGTGATAACATTAGTTTTTTATGAAAGAAAGAGTAGTAAACGACATATAATTATAGCAATGATATGACAACATACCTTTTATCTTTTCTAATATAATATAACATATCTATAACTATGAGAAAACATTACAAAAAAAAAGTGTGAAAAAGAAATCCAGTGCTAAGAAGAGTGGAATTGAGTGCATCAAGATTACATATACATCCCTCATTAAAAATGTTATTTTTATTCATTTAACCTAAATACCTTTATAAGAAAAATTGAATAGCTTAACCATATACTATAATCAAATTCTAGACCGATTAAACCATTGAGTAAATGTATATCGGGTTACCTTAGTGAATATTTAAATATAAAAGTCATAATCAAATTAGTAGATATTCAATTGGACTAATATCCAAAAATTAGACTTAATATGATGATTAAAGTATTAAAACTTAGTTTTCAATTACCATTATACCTAATAAACCAATAAAAGAAAGTATCTCACAATAAAAGATCGCTAATAATGCATCGCTTAATCATATGTGTCGTAGCATGCTTTTTATTTTTTTAGAATGTATAACATAATTGTCACTAAGGAGTGCATTTGAGACATAACAGGGAATAAAAAACTAGTGTCATCAAAAAAGAAAAGTAGAATTGAGACTGAAAAAGAAAATTGCATATATCCTCTTTATAAATATGAGTTCTATGCATTAGCCCAAGTTACCTTGTAAGGCTAATAAGAAAATCAAGTGATTTTTTTAGTAAAATAATTTTAAATAAAATCAGTTTTATGAAATATCTAAAATGGTATGCTAGGGCTTACCATAACCCTTTTATTGTTAAGATGGCACCCATCATTTTAATGGGGTTGAATTCCTTGTATTATTAAAAGCAATTATATTTATTAGAGTCAAAAAAAAGAGAGTGAGCCATGGCGATGGAGTCATTTTGCTACGGACATTAAGATTTGTGCAATAAAAAAATATAAAGGGATGTGATGAAAAGATATAAGAGCACAACAAAGTTAGTGCCTATAAATATTCATTAATAATATAATAGAAAAAATGATAGACAAATGAAAGCTACAATGTTTGAATAATTTGTATAATAAAAATAACTAATGATTAAGTTTATAGGATATATAAGGTAGAGTCATTTTATTTTTTCTAAAATGTGTTTTATAAGGAAAAAAAGAGAGAGTGGTGAAAGAGGTGCAAGAGTAATAGGGATTTATGGAAATATAAACAATATAATAAAAAAATTGATATAAGTAATGAAGATGGACACATTTTGCTATTTTAAAATAAGTGGAATAAAAATATAAAAGAAATCATGAAAATTTATAGGAGGTCAATAAAATAAAATTTATAGAGAAAATTATATGAGGTGGATTCATTTTGTTATTTCAAAGTATGTGCAATATAAAAATATAACAAAACATGATGAAAAGAAAATAAAACATAAAAATGTTTATATGGCTTATTTGTTCGGGTGTGTGACCATGAATATAAGTATATTATATGGCTTCACCAACTGAATTCAGGGTGGGAATACTCCAATGTTTAGGTGATGATTTACTGCTGAAAAGAGCAGATTGAATACCTTTGATGCCCATGTAAATGCATTGGTGAAAGCTCAGATATGGTAAGAAGGATACAAGGTGTCAATTATAGTTATTCTGGAACAATTCGACACTTGTGGTGGTGGTCCTTTCACTGGAAACAAAATTCTGATTACTTTCAAGCATCTTCAATGGTTGCCGAGCAGTGCCTAGTTCTTGTTTTAAGCATTGTCCCAAAAAATTATGGGTAATGCTAATGAGCGAATTAAGCTTGTTGCATGTTGTCCTAGGCCCATTATTCGGTTAAGAAGGCTATCTTCTACTCACAGCGCTTCTCCCAAGTCCAAACAGTTAATAGGAATGGAAAAAAGACTTGTTGCACTAGAGGGTGCAGCAAGCATGGCCGCACGGATTGATAATCCGTATGTGCTGGCATGCATATATGCACAATAAAACTCATTGGATTATCGCATGCACAACAGCATGCATGGATGACCAATCCTTGCGATCGATGCATGCTTGTTGTACTGAAGAATGGTGCAACAAGACTTTTCCTAACATGCTACAGCCTAATGGGCCATATTTTCCAAACTGACAAGAAGTTGGAAAAATTCTAACCTCTAGATGAAAATATTTTGATTGATCCATCAAAAGCATACATGCAGCCTAGCACAGAGCACAAGTTCTATACCTAGCTACTTGGACTCACTAATGCTGGCTTGGCAATTTAAAATTCAAATGTCTTTAGGAATCATAATAATCCCTGCAACTGAAATTTACAAACAAGCCCCCTGCAACATATGATGGGACTTTTGGAAGCAGCACACCCCCAGAACGAGTTGATTTTTCCTTGAAACTTCCTCATAGATTCCATGCTGATCAAAGCTTCAATCTTCCCAAAAGGACAGACTGCATATTAAGTGAAAGGGGTCGAACATTCTATGTTGGTTTTCATTTTAAAAATATTTGATCAGAAAATCCATCACCTTCATTTTGTAAAATAAATAAATAAAGGAAGGCTTATGCTTCCATTACTGAGGTAAGGATCAGTACCTCCTTCGAGGAAAACAGGTCAAAACAGAGTTCTACCCAGGTAAGAATGCAAGCCAAAAGCCACCATAGATAGTTCACCTCCAAAACAAATTTAAGTCCCCAAGAGTAAACCTCACACATGAGGTAGTCCAAAGCCAAGAACAAAGTTAACACCAATTCCAACATCATAAGAACCCAATACACATAACAGAAACAAAGACACCTCTAATTTACCCAAGAGAAAAATTTATTGGTGTGGCCTTTTGAAAGGCCAAAACCGGAGGGCAAACCGTGCCCACCCATTGTCTGAGTTAAGAACTCCATTCAAAACTCTAGCACTACTTTAGTAACCAAGTCTGGAACATTGCAGTTAACATCAGGCAGAGAGAAGAACAGCATTTCCCACAGAAGACTTGAGTTCAGCTTCTTCCATTTCCCTCTGAAAGGGCCTGACAAGCCGGAAGTGTCTTGTACAGTAGGGACGTCCCATCAAAGAGCACCGGGTAGAGATCCTTGGACAGCAGAAACATTAATTTTATCTCGGACAGATATGTATTGGTGGCTTGGTGGTTAGGTGGGAGTGAATATTGTCCAAACAAGACAATTGGTGGATACTGAAGCCAACTGGCCAGCTTCAGTCCTTTTTGATTCGACCTATTGTGAGACATACGATATAACTACTGCAATTGAGCTAACAAGTATGCAGTATTGCATATAAATTTTGCATCTCTTGCAGGCACCTCAATTTCCAACTTTGCATGGCACAAACACTAGGTAAATGTTAACCGATAAGATTCATTTAAGTGACTTTTACATGCAATAATATCTCATCAACAATTATGTATCTAACCTGCTGCATAATAACACATAAAAATATGGCATTAAATGGTAATGCCAAAAGATGATGGACATACTGAGGCTCCCCTCAAGGGGGTTCTGGAAATGGGACACCACTTATCTCCAACATTTCAATGGCAAACATCCAGTTGCGTTCCATAATTTCCTCACAATCAATATCTAAATTTCAATGCCAAGCAATACCATGATAGCATATGCTAGATTAAAATCACAAATTTGTGCTAAACTTGATATGTTAAAGTCCAATTCAACAAGTGAAATACTCTAAATCATTCACACCTCTTCCACTTCAAAGTTTAAACTAATTAAATTCAAGACACTAATATAGCTTATTAATTGAAGTTTTCTACTCGTCAAACCAGACATCTGAATTAACACACATCTCCTACCAAAGTTGTGTCATGATCTCTAAGTTTCTCCAAAGTTAGAAGGCTAGCCCTGGTACCACTTATGAAACCCAGGCATGTCATCCAATGTACTACTCTGCAATATATTCTCTAAAACCAGCAACTATTCAAAAAAAAAGGAGTGAAATTAAAATACTTTATGCACGCATGTCACAATGAAGGTAACTCACAAGAAACAAAAGAATTTCATTAGCATTTCAATATGTGCTATCCAACTACTACATGCCCTCGCAAAGAACAACAAATCCGACATCCATGTCACAATGAAGGAGAGAAAAGTGAGCATCCAAGTATTTAGATCAGGATGCACCATAGATGGACACATTCCTAGCTCATGTCAGTTAAATATGCATAGAAAACTCTATCAAATATTTACATGGGTAAATATAGGTCATCTTACTCAGAAACATCTAGCATATAAAATTTTGGAGGACGCTCACTACTTTTTCAGGAAAATGATCATTCTAATATTCCTAGTCCATCATTTATTATACAACTACAATTCAGTCTGATGACTCCCAAAAAATTGTACTGTAAAATTTGTTTCTAGAGTAACAACAATTTAAATAGTTATGAGCCATAATTATGCACTTTCTTCTGATAAATAAGTGCAGCAAAAAATTGTCACTGTCAATCATTTTTGTTATTTAAACCAGTAAGAGAAGAACTTACGCAAAAAGTATTGATAACCCTTAAGATAATTGGTTTGTGAGTGGTTCCATGGACAATTTTCCATCTTAAGGCAGTCTTCACATTCATGTGAAGGCCTCGTTCTTTGCTCTTTTTCTTGATCACATCCAAATGAGGGGCAGGAAGTTGTTTTGATCCGGTACGTCTTAACTCTTTTAAAGCAGTATTATTCCTTTTACAATCATAGCTTTAGAAGCAGTTACCGAATGGCAATACCTGTGATAGTAATAATGAGTTATATTATATAATTTCAATGATTTTGATGCATAGAATTGTCTAAAGATGGTATAGAATGTAAACTTGCTCACGTTTAAATCACACATGTTGTTATCTTTGAGGCAGGAAATGTGATACCCTTTATCACACTGAGCATTTTTAAATAATTCAATGAGAATTCACACACAAGCAATAAGTAACACATGCTGACAATTTATTTAGCTATACCAAAGAGATAACTAATGATGACGCCAAGGCACTTTCCACGAACGTCGGGGAAAACAGACGTCTCGCTCCTGGAAATCCTACAAGAAAAGTCCCCGGGGACCGGAAGCTCCGGTGGGGACCCTCCGACGATCAAGTTATGGCTTGGGTTCAGACAAAGAACCGCTCCAGCGAAGAGGAGCTGAGGCGGTTAGGGTTTTTGCTGGGAGGAAGAAAGCTCAGAAAAACCAGAGTTTGGATCTCCCTTACCGCGCCTTCCCTTCCTCTTATATTTGTCCTCATGCCCCACCTTTCGCCTAGGGGAGATTACTTTCGTACCATAGCTCCACGTGCCGGAGACGTCCCGTGTACCTCCTATTGATGTGATATCACACGTGTCCGGCGGTCGCGAAAGTATGCAGTGCGCGCCGCCAGCTGATGGGACGGAGTATAGCTGCAAGTGGTAGCGTGCCGTACGTCGTAGCAAGATATGGTCATACACAGGGGCATGCAACGCGCCAAACCTCGTTATGAGGCATTACCCTCCGTAACAGGGCACAATCACGGATGTACCGAAAGGTATGGTCATGTACTGAAAATTATATGCGAGCACCGTGCAACCTGAAGGTTGCCGTGTTTCTCGCAACTGTCGCATGTTGGTTGCAGATGCCCCCACCCCGAAGGGGTTTCGGGGATGAAGGATGATAACACACCCCGGGACCGGTGGGGGCCCCGGGGGTGAGGGATGATGATCCTACCCCCGACCCCGAGGGGGTGCCGGGGGGAGGGATGATGACCCTACCCCCGACCCCGAGGGGGTGCCGGGGGTGAGGGATGATGATCCTACCCCCGACCCCGAGGGGGTGCCGAGGGTGAGGGATGATGACCCTACCCCCGACCCCGAGGGGGTGCCGGGGTTAAGGGATGATGACCCTACCCCCGACCCCGAAGGGGTGCCGGGGGTGAGGGATGATGACCTACCCCCGGGGTGAGGGATAATGACCCTACCCCCGACCCCGAGGGGGTGCCGGGGGTGAGGGATGATGACCCTACCCCCGACCCCGAGGGGGTGCCGGGGGTGAGGGATGATGATCCTACCCCCGACCCCGAGGGGGTGCCGGGGTGAGGGATGATGACCCTACCCCGACCCCGAGGGGGTGCCGGGGGTGAGGGATGATGATCCTACCCCCGACCCCGGGGGTGCCGAGGGTGAGGGATGATGACCCTACCCCCGACCCCGAGGGGGTGCCGGGGGTGAGGGATGATGATCCTACCCCCGACCCCGAGGGGGTGCCGAGGGTGAGGGATAATGACCCTACCCCCGACCCCGAGGGGGTGCCGGGGGTGAGGGATGATGATCCTACCCCGACCCCGAGGGGGTGCCGGGGGTGAGGGATAATGACCCTACCCCGACCCCGAGGGGGTGCCGGGGGTGAGGGATGATGATCCTACCCCCGACCCCGAGGGGGTGCCGAGGGTGAGGGATGATGACCCTACCCCCGACCCCGAGGGGGTGCCGGGGGTGAGGGATGATGATCCTACCCCCGACCCCGAGGGGGCCGAGGGTGAGGGATGATGACCCTACCCCCGACCCCGAGGGGGTGGGGGTGAGGGATGATGACCTACCCCCGACCCCGAGGGGTGCCGGGGTGAGGGATGATGACCTACCCCCGACCCCGAGGGGGTGCCAGGGTTAAGGGAATGACGATGTACCCGGACCGGGGGGGCCCCGGGGTTAAGGGAAGATGACCCTACCCCCGACCCCGAGGGGGTGCCGGGGGTGAGGGATGATGACCCTACCCCGACCCCGAGGGGGTGCCGGGGTGAGGGATGATGATCCTACCCCCGACCCCGAGGGGGTGCCGGGGTGAGGGATGATGATCCTACCCCCGACCCCGGGGGTGCCGGGGTGAGGGATGATGACCCTACCCCCGACCCCGAGGGGGTGCCGGGGGTGAGGGATAATGACCCTACCCCCGACCCCGAGGGGGTGCCGGGGGTGAGGGATAATGACCCTACCCCCGACCCCGAGGGGGTGCCGGGGTTGAGGGATGATGATCCTACCCCCGACCCCGAGGGGGTGCCGGGGTGAGGGATGATGACCCTACCCCCGACCCCGAGGGGGTGCCGGGGGTGAGGGATGATGATCCTACCCCCGACCCCGAGGGGGTGCCGGGATGATGACCCTACCCCCGACCCCGAGGGGTGCCGGGGGTGAGGGATGACCCTACCCCCGACCCCGAGGGGGTGCCGGGGGTGAGGGATGATGACCTACCCCCGACCCCGAGGGGGTGCCGGGGTGAGGGATGATGACCCTACCCCGACCCCGAGGGGGTGCCGGGGGGGAAATGACGATGTACCCCGGGACCGGTGGGGGCCCCGGGGTTAAGGGAATGATGACCCACCCCCGACCCCGAGGGGGTGCCGGGGGTGGGGATGATGACCCACCCCCGACCCCGGGGGTGCCCCCCCGACCCCGAGGGGGTGCCGGGGGTGAGGGATGATGATCCACCCCGACCCCGGGGGTGCCGGGGTGGGGATGATGCCCCGAGGGGGTGCCGGGGGTAGGATGATGACCCACCCCCGACCCCGAGGGGGTGCCGGGGGTACCCCGGGCCGGTAGGGGCCCCGGGGTTAAGGGAATGATGACCCCACCCCGACCCCGAGGGGGTGCCGGGGGTGGGGAATGACCCTACCCCCGAGGTAGGGGCCCCGGGGTTAAGGATGATGACCCCACCCCGACCCCGAGGGGGTGCCGGGGGTGGGGAAATGACTGACTGCCGTTACCTTTCCTGACGACGTTGGGATCAGTCATATCAGATGCCCCCTCGCCCCTGGGGCGAAGCGGGTCCCACCGCTGAGGCCCAAGGGGCGTTCTCCACGTGGCTGATCCCTAGCCTTTGTTCTATGCGGACGGTGGGGGATGTAAGAGACGGCCTTCCGTACACGCCAGCCATGATCGCCCTCGAAAGTGAGGATCGAGCTCTTCGAAGTCCGCGCGAAAAGGCGTAATGATTTCTTCTCATTACGGCGACATCAGCAAGGCCCCACCTGGTCGGGGGCGTGCCGCGCCACGCGCCGGGGCATTCCTCGAGGCGACCGCGTATGGCAAGGGCCGCGTGGCCGACGGGACATGGCGGGACATTTTGAAAACCCATAAAAGCCAGGGAGGGGGCTGATGCTTCATCGCCATCATCTTCTTCCTTTTGTTCCCCAGCGCTCCTGCAACCTGCGAGCTCGCGCCCAGCTTTCTCTTTTTTCCAGGTCAGCCCTTTCGTCTTGATTCTCTTTTTCATGAGTTCACCTTCTTGGACCTCGGAGGACGGTTCTGAGGACCGTCCTCCCTCTGTGAGGCCCAGACCTCCTTCTCCTTCTCCTCCCTCGAGTGGTCCTCTGATTCAGAGGACCACATCCCTTTGGCCCGGCGACGGGCCGCCGGTGGGGCCCCATCAAGGGGTCACCGGTTGAGGGCCGGGACCTCCTCGAGGGTGGAGGAATCCCCAGGAGGGGTAGCCTCCTCGATGAAGCGTCGGATCTGGAAAGGATCCGGGCCCGTTATCGGATCCCTCAGGAGATCGAGTTATTCTACCAACACCTGACGACCGGGTCATCTCCTCCCGACCCGGTCGCGTAGCTCTTTATGAGGTCTGCCTACAGGTAGGCCTCCGTCCTCCTTTCCACCCTTTCTTTGTCCGCCTCCTTGATTTCTATTCTTTAACTCCTTCCCAGCTAGTCCCGAACTCCTGTCGGGTAATTAGCGCCTTTGTTATCCTTTGTCATCGCCTAGGTATTACTCCTAGGGTCAGTTTGTTCCGCAATTTCTATTCTCTTCGGGCCCAAAAAGGGTGGTGGGTGTTTCAGCCCCGACCCAATAGGGTCCTTAAGCTTCTTTTGCCTTCGTCAATTAAGGGGTGGAAACCCCGTTTCTTTTTTGCTAATATCGACCAAGTCCCCCCGGTGGGGGGACCCCGACCTCCGAGGGAACGTCGCGGCGTTCATCCTGGGGACCGGGAGGCGATGGGGGTGTTGCTGACCGCCGAGATCCCCCGGTACACCCTACTGTTGGCGGAGGAAACTTTGAGTTGGCGGGCCTTATCTCCCAGCGGGGTAAATTCTCATACTTAGAAATTCCCTCTTCCTTCTTCTCTTTCTTTTCTTCTTTTTTTTTTTTTTTTTTTTTTTTTTTTACCGTTCTGAAAATCTGTGCTATGCAGCAATGAAGATTCCGACCGCGAAGGTGGTAAAGGCTGCCAAGAAAAGGGCCCGAGAAGGGCCGCCCAGGGGCAGCGGGCCCCGGCCCCGAAGCGCCGGTGGTCCGGGCCCCCTCCCGGCGCTCTCCCCCCCCCCGGTTCCGCCACATGCCCCATCTGTCCCGGAGGTCGACCTTACGGCCGACACTCCACCAGAGGTGGGGGCGACTGCGGGAGCCACCGTCGAGGAACCAGAAGCGGGGGCGCTGCGGGAGCCGTCGCCGAGGAACCAGAAGGGGGCGCGTGCGCCAAGGGAGTTCCCGGTCCCCGGAGGAGCGACCCCATCAGATGCCGCCAGGGACTGGGGTGAGGGGCCATCTGGCCCCGCGAGCCCATCCCCCGAAGGGCCACTCGGGAGTGGGCACGTAGAGCCGGGGCCTTCAGGGACAGCGGAGGAAGGCGAGGGGGCGCCCAGGCCGCCCGGGACTTTTTGGACGACGGCCGCTGGGCCGAGCGGGCCTTGGGTCCGGTTTTTGATCTCAGGATTATAGAAGATCTCAGCCATCTGGGAGCGGGCGCGTTCTTTTGGACTCCTACGCCGCAGTGGTCAAGGTAAGTTATCTCTCGTTCCTTTCCCCTTACTGTTCTACATGTATATCCTGTTGACCTGGGCTGTGTGCAGATCGCTCACTCCCTGAGGGCCGCCAGGGAGGTCATCCACGGGGAAAAAAGGTTCTGCGGGAGACGCAGAAGGAGGCCGAGGAGGCCCAGCGCCGCGCAGAAAAGGCAGAAAAGGCGCTGGAAGCGGTCAAGAGCCTGTGCAAGCGAAGTGAGGGCCGCCACAAGCCGGGCGGAAATGGAGGCCAATCGCACGCGCGCGGCGCTCTCTCAGATGGCGGAGGCCGAGAGCGCAGTCATGGCCAGGGATATGCACATCTCTGAGCTGACCTCCGCGCTCCGGGAGGCCGAGGACCGAGCGGGTGCGGCGGCTAGAGCGGCAAGGGAGGAGATCTGCCGCCGTGAGGAAGAGTTGAGCCGCCCGAGAGGAGATACGCCAGGCTCGGGAGGCTGAAAAAACCACGGCGGAGGCCCTTGCTGCGGAAAAAGTTCGGGCTGCTGGACTTGTTGAGAGTACAAGGCATCTGAGCATTTCGCAGATGACCTGGCCGAAGCTTCGGCCGCCGTATACCTCGACGGGTTCCAGCATGCTAAGGAAAGGGTGGCCAGGGACCTGAATTTCCCCCAGGCCTGGAGATAGAATTGTCAGACCAGACTTCTTCCGATGATGAGCCCGCACCGGCGGAGCCGTGAGTCTGTGTTTGCGGCTTTGTTTTTCTTTTCTTTCTTTTGTAAGCCCGACTTCGTCGGGGTTTTGTAACTCTTAATTAGTTAATGAAAATACTTTTAATGATGATCTTCACATTATGTTAACTTCATCAATTGATACGTGGCCCACGATTCCTGTTTGTCTCGGTGATTCCGAGGGACACACTCCCACCTGCGTCATTCCGCCTTAGTTACATGGGCCCGCGGATTAGAGTTAGGTAGGGTTGAATCTTGGGAGCGGGGGCACCGCGATCGGGGATTAGGCCGGTGGGCTCCCTCGGAGCTATAGGCGTAAGGTTCGGTCAAGCGTTGGACCTGGTGTCAGTCTGGCGCGCAGCTTGATGCCCGCGGGACTTAGCCTTGTTTTGGCCGGTGGGACGCCGGATGAAGAATCACTGGTGCACCGCTCCGTCAGCGGTTAGCCGGATTTTATGCCTGATTGGGATTCAGATAACTAGAATTGAATTCCGTCAGCATTGAATAAAGGGTGAACATGCGAACAAATACGGAGATGATGTTTAATATGAAGCGGATGGATACATTACTGATAATACCGGCGGAGATTATCCGCATTCCACGTCCTAGGAAGTGGCGTCCCATCAAGTCCTTCGATTTTATAAGCTCCGTGGTGCAGCGTCTCGGTGATCCGGTAGGGTCCTTCCCAGTTAGGGGCTAGCTTACCTCCTTCAGTTGGCTTTGAGACCTCGGCCCGCCGGAGAACTAGGTCTCCTGGCAGGAACGTTCGAGGGCGCACACGCGCGTTGTAGTACTTCGCGGCCCGTTGCCGGTAGGTTGCCATTCGAAGCCGCGCCCTGCCCCGCATTTCCTCCACCAGGTCGAGGTTGGCTCTCAGTTGGTCAGAATTACCTTCTTCACTGTAAGCCTCCACTCGAGGGCTAGGTGCTCCGATCTCCACGGGGATAACAGCTTCTGAGCCAAAACTAGGCTGAATGGCGTCTCCCAGTGGGGGTTCGGGCGTCGTGTGATAGGCCCATAGCACGTTGGGGAGCTCCTCTACCCAACGTCCCTTGCAGCCGTCCAGCCGAGACTTCAGTCCTTGGAGAATGATTCGGTTGGTCACTTCAGCTGCCCCGTTGGTTTGAGGATGTCCGACGGAAGTAAATCTTTGAAAAATACCCAGCTCGGAGCAGAACTCCCGAAAAGGTGCATTATCAAACTGACGGCCATTATCGGTGACCAGCGTGCGTGGCAGCCAAACCGACATATGATTGACTTCCAGAAAAAAGATCTTACTTTGCTCTCGGTAATCTTGGCCAAAGCCTCAGCTTCGACCCACTTGGTGAAGTGGTCCACCGCCACCAAGAGGAACTTTCGCTGCCCGGAAGCCGGGGGAAATGGACCCAAGATATCCATGCCCCACTGGGCAAAGGGCCAAGGCGCCATCACGGGGGTCAGGTTAGACGTCGGCTGTCGCTGGATATTGGCATGACGTTGGCAGATATCACACTTCTTGACAAGCTCGGCCGCGTCCTCCTTCATCGTCAGCCAGAAGTACCCTTGGCGCAGAGCCTTGTAAGCCAGGGCTCTGCCCCCCAGATGACTCCCGCATATGCCTTCATGGATCTCCCTAAGGATATAATCCGACTCCGGGCCCTACACACCTAAGGACCGGATATGAGAATGATCTTCGATAAAGCTTCCCGTCCATCATCAAGAATCTCGGGGCCCTTCGCTTAAGCTGTTTGGCCTCCGCCGGGTCCCCCGGGAGGGTACCGTCGGTTCAAGTATCGGATGTAGGCATCCATCCAGGAGGGCTCCGGCTCCACTGGCAAGCCTTCTTCCGCGGTCTCAATGCTTGGGCTGGTAGATGCTCCACGTATGTCCTCCCTAACGTCCCATCGACCGAAGTGGCCAAGCGGGACAGGGAGTCAGCTCTGGCATTCTCTGCCCTGGGGATATAGCTGACACGGAAGTAAGAAAAATGAGACGCCTGGGACTGCACCTTGCTTAAGTAACGGGACATGACCGGGTCCCTAGCCTCGTATTCACCAGTAACTTGCCCAGAAATGAGCTGAGAGTCGGTAAAGGCCCTCAAGCGCCCCGCGCCCATTCCTTGGCTAGTCTCAATCCCGCCAGCAGGGCTTCGTACTCCGCCTGATTATTGGTCGCCGGGAACTGGAATCTGAGGGCGTACTCCTACATCTCCCTCCGGGCTTGCAAGGATGAGCCCGGCACCGCTCCCTTGGGAGTTTGCCGCTCCGTCCACATGTAGGATCCAATCCTCCACCTCCCCTGATGAGGGGGGTCCCCAAACTCCTCCGGTTGCGCCTCCTCCATGTCCTTCTTGGTCCAGGAGCATTCGACTAGGAAATCCGCCAACACCTGGGACTTCATGGCTGATCTCGGTCGGATGGACAGATCGAACTCGCCTAGCTTGATGGCCCATTTAGCCAGCCGGCCGGAGGTGTCGGGGCGAGACAGGATAGCTCGCAGGGGCTGATCCGTAAGCACCACGATGGGATGAGCTTGAAAATAAGGCCGAGGCGCTGAGTAGAGACCACCAGAGCGAAGATGATCTTCTCGGTTTTTGAATACCTGGTCTCCGCGTCATGGAGTATTTTGCTGGTGTAGTAGATCGGCTTCTGAGTTCCGTCGGTATCCATGTGCACCAGTACCGAGCTGACGGCCTCCGGGGAAGCGGCCAGATATAGGAAGAGCTCCTCCCCATTTTCGGGCTTGGATAGCAGTGGCGGAGTGGAGAGAAACTGCTTCAATTCTTCAAAGGAGCTCTGACATTCTTTCGTCCACTCGAAGCCGTTAATCTTGCGCAGCGCCTTGAAAAAGGGTAGGCACCTCTCCGCCGACCTTGACATGAAACGACTCAAGGCCGCCACCCTCCCCGTCAGGCGCTGCACCTCCTTCTTGCTGACCGGGGGCCGCATCTCCAGGATAGCTCTGATCTTGTCGGGGTTGGCTTCGATCCCGCGCTGGGTCACCATGAAACCCAGGAACTTGCCGGCCGCCACTCCAAAGGCGCATTTGTGGGGGTTGAGCTTCATCCGGTACCGGCGCAGATTGCCGAAAGTCTCCCCGAGATCGGTCACATGGTCTTCCTGCGCTGGTGCTTTTAGTCAGCATGTCATCCACATAGACCTCCATATTGCGCCCCAGCTGATCCTCGAAAACCTTGTTCATCAACCTTTGATAAGTGGCCCCGGCGTTTTTCAGCCCGAAAGGCATCACTCTGTAACAGTAGATCCCCTTCTCCGTGACAAAGGAGGTTGCCTCCTCGTCTACTGAGCTCATCTTGATTTGATTGTACCCCGAGAACGCATCCATGAAACTGAGCGTCCCGTGCCCGGAGGTGGCGTCCACCAGCTGGTCGATTCGGGGGAGCGGAAAGCTGTCCTTGGGGCACGCCTTGTTGAGGTCGGTGAAAGTCCACACACATCCTCCAGCTCCCACTGGCCTTCCGAACCATCACGACATTCGCCAACCAGTCGGGGTAGCGCACCTCACGAATGTGGCCAGCCGCCAACAGCTTCCGCACCTCCTCGTCGACAGCCTTCTGCCGGTCCGGAGCAAAACTCCTTTTCTTCTGCCTGATGGGCCGGCACTCTGGTCGGATGTTGAGCTGGTGTGTAATCACCTCCTCCGGGATCCCGGGCATGTCAGATGCTGACCACGCGAAGACGTCGGCGTTGGCCCGTAGAAAGGTTAGGAGCTGGTCACGGGCTTCGTCAGGAAGCGAGGCTCCGACTCGAACCGTCTGCGCGGGGTCCTCCCCGAGGGGGAAGGTAAGCAGCCGCTCGGCCGGTTCCCCCCTCCTCTCCAAGTCCCGTGGGTCAAGAATTTCGGATGTCGATGTCGACGGTGGTGCAAGCACTGCCCCCTGGGGACTGGGGGCCAAGTGATAGCATAGCGCCGGCAGGTCCCGCTCTCCTCGCATCTCGCCGATCCCGCTGGTGGTTGGGAACCTCACTAGGAGTCGCTTGGTGGAAATGACGGCATCCAAGAGGTTGAGCCCGGGCCTCCCAAGAATCGCATTGTACGCCAGGGGCACACGGACCACCAAAAACTTTATAAGGACAGTGCTCTGGCACGGAGCCATTCCGGCTGTCAGGAAGAGTAATCTCCCCCTCGACCCTCACAGAATCCCCCGTGAATCCCATCAAAGGCGTGACGACAGGTTGAAGTAAATCATGCGACAGGTTCATGCGAACAAAGGCGTCGTAGTTCAAAACATCTACTGAACTTCCACTGTCGACCAGGATTCGTTTTACAGGGTGCTTAGCGATCGTCATGGATACGACGACGCTATCATCATCTTGGTTTACAACCCCCTCTAGGTCCTCTTCGAAAAAAGGAATTATAGCCTCCGCTCCTCCCTCCCCCTCGGTCTCTTCGGCGGGCCCCCTGCCCCCCAGGAGATCATCGCTACCGTCTTCTCCGTCGGGGCGTTATCAATCATCGGCGGTGCAGGCGCTGATGGGCCGGGAGCTCCTGGGTTGTTCCTTTGGACGAACTTCCTCAGGTGGCCCTGTTGAATGAGATCTTCAATGGCTTTCTTCAGCTGCCGGCAGTCGTCGGTGTTGTGGCCATGGTCCCGGTGGTAGCGGCAGTAGAGGCTC
>UESW01003950.1:80406-136470 GCA_900491605.1 Calamus simplicifolius
GGTTCCCTCGGAGAGGTACTGGCCGGGGAAGTTGGCGCTCTATCTCCATGAGGATCTGCGCCCGGGGCACAGTCAGCGGAGTATAGCGATCGAATCACCTGGGAGGACTCTGGGAGCGATTCCTTGGCGGCAGTGGAGGGACTCTTGGGCGGCGGGGCGGACTTGGCCGACGGACAGGGCGGTGTCTATCGGGAACTTTGGGCTCTTGCTTCTTTCTTGCTTGCTCAGCGTGGGCCACCCTCCGCGACTCCTCAACCCGAGCATATTTGTCCGCAAGGGCCATCATATCAGACAGACATGGGGGGTAGCTGACCTCCATTGCCAGATAGAAGTCGCTCTCCTTCGAAACTCCCCCCGCCAGGGCGGACATAGCCACCTCATGATTAAGGTGGTCCACCTCCAACATGGCCTTGTTGAAACGGCCAAGGTAGTTCCTCAAGGACTCCCCCTCTCTCTGCTTGACTTCGGAGAGGGAGTCGGATCTTCGTCGATGGCGGCGGCTGCTGACGAACTGGCCAATAAAAAGGTGGCTCAGGTCGAATGAATCAATGGAACCCGGTTTCAAGGCGTTGAACCAGGTTCGGGCGGATCCTCTGAGGGTGGATGGGAAGGCTCGGCAGAGGATCGCATCAGATGCTCCGTGGAACATCATTATTGACCGGAAGCTACTGAGATGGTCGTCCGGATCAGTGGAGCCGTGATAGGGCTCGACGGTTGGCAGCTTAACGTGGGAGGGAATCACTTCCTCCATGATTCCCTTAGAGAAAGGGATGCCCTGCTCTCTTTGGGCTGGGGCAGATGGGTCTGCTTGGCGGCGTCCAGCTCCTGACGCATCTCTTGGATCTGACGGCGGATCTCCTCCTCACCGGCTAGAGGAGGGGCTGGGCGCGAGAACCGCAAGGATGGCGAATCATGGTGAGACGTCGCCGGGAGAGGGAGCGGGCTCGCCGAGATCTGGGAGGATCCCTATCATAACCGGTTCGAGGGACCGGTTTGTCCCCCCTGGGGCGATGTGGGGGATCCGCTGATTCATGCGGATCAGAGGAGGAGGTTGCCGGCGAAGAAGAAATCGCCGCTTCTTTCTGAGGATGCGAAGTAGGAGGATCCGCAAGGCGCTCCTGTACCAGATGGGTAAGGGCCTGGACTTGCTGGACCAGTGTAGCGAACTGGTCCTGGGTCACCGGAATGGCAGGCGGCGACGGAGTCTCGACAGGTGGGGGTTGTGGCGCTGTGGCGCCAGTCGGATCAGGCCTCTGGGAGGCGACCTGATCTTGGGCATCAGAGGTTGCTCTCTTCCGGTTGGCCATCAGAGAGGTTCTTCTCCGGATCGGGATCCTTGTCTCCTTTCTTCAAGTTTTAACGGGACTTGAGGCCCTTCCTCTAGCGCCAATCTGTTGCCGCTGAAATCCGTCCTCCGACTCGGGCGCGGTCGATCTCCAGGAAGAGGGGGGCGGACCTGCAAAAGAAGCCCACACGCGGAGGGACGCTGGGGATGGTCCTCCGCGGAAGACCCTCCGATGCTCAAGTCAGTGGAGAAGAAATCGACGATCAACCAGACAGTGAGGAGGTGGATCTCTCCGGAGACCTCTCCGGGGGCGGCCAATCGGAGGCTCCAAAGGGCAGGAGCGCCGACGAGCTACCGGCGAGAGCAGGAGAGTGAGAGTGGGGGTGTAAGCGCGCAAGTGTGCGTACAGAGTTGCGTACCTGAGGAAATCTGCGATTATGATATTTATAGACTGCCACCTGGATCGTGAGCGCCTTCTGGAAGGTCCGGAGGTTGTTATGATACGGAGACGGACAGAATCAGGCCGTTGTGGGGCCGTTAGGGTCCGTACCCTGTTTGTTTTGGTATCGACGGCTGGAGAGCTCCTTGGTGTCTCGAGATCGGGTTGAGTAGGCCTGGGGCGGTTACGATAGGCTTTAGGCCACGTTCCGATATGATTCCTTGTCTAGGATGCCGCTCAGGTAGGTTCGGGCTCTACCGCGTCAGGTTCCGCGGAGGTAGATGTTAGGTTGTGGATCGCCCGGAGGAGGCCGAGCTACGGAAGCCCGGAGGAGGCCGAGCTACGGAAGCCCGAAAGAGACAAAGGGAGGAGGTCAGCCTTAGCCGCCTCGCACGGACATTAATGCAATGACGATTTTACCCCCCAACAGGTAAATATAGGTCATCTTACTCAGAAACATCTAGCATATAAAATTTTGGAGGACGCTCACTACTTTTTCAGGAAAATGATCATTCTAATCTTCCTAGTCCATCATTTATTATACAACTACAATTCAGTCTAATGACTCCCAAAAAATTGTACTGTAAAATTTGTTTCTAGAGTAACAACAATTTAAATAATTATGCACTTTCTTCTGATAAATAAGTGCAGCAAAAAATTGTCACTGTCAATCATTTTTGTTATTTAAAACCAGTAAGAGAAGAACTTACGCAAAAAGTATTGATAACCCTTAAGATAATTGGTTGTGAGTGGTTCCATGGACAATTTTCCATCTTAAGGCAGTCTTCACATTCATGTGAAGGCCTCGTTCTTTGCTCTTTTTCTTGATCACATCCAAATGAGGGGCAGGAAGTTGTTTTGATCCGGTACGTCTTAACTCTTTTAAAGCAGTATTATTCCTTTTACAATCATAGCTTTAGAACCAGTTACCGAATGGCAATACCTGTGATAGTAATAATGAGTTATATTATATAATTTCAATGATTTTGATGCATAGAATTGTCTAAGATGGTTATAGAATGTAAACTGCTCACGTTTAAATCACACATGTTGTTATCTTTGAGGCAGGAAATGTGATACCCTTTATCACACTGAGCATTTTTAAATAATTCAATGAGAATTCACACACAAGCAATAAGTAACACATGCTGACAATTTATTTAGCTATACCAAAGAGATAACTTAATATCAACAGAGTTAGTATTTATTTGATCCAAATTGTTGATGACATCCCACAGGTACATGCCACCCTCCCACGCCTGATTCTCCATCTCCATGACGATGATGTAAGTGTTCGGCAACCATGCTGGGTACGATGATTTTTGCTTTCATTTTTCTATAAGATGCCTTCACAACCAAAAACAACTTAAAAGTTTATTATTGTTTATTTGTATCAGAATACACTTAGACAACTTGCTCCACTGATGGAAGTGGATGGTTTCTCTGTTCTGTTCAGCAAACAAGTTTTCAATTCTGAACACCGGTGTGCATTGGGTTGTCCAATGCTCTGTTTTCAGAGATTCTAATCACTAAAATGGAACGGCAATGCTGAGCAAAATTCTCAAATTCTTTCTCATGTCAGAAGTGGCTGAGGATTTCATACGGGACCTGACAAGACAACTCTGTCAACTCTTGGCTTCTAGAGTTGATAAATACCTAGCATCAGCAATCCAGGTAGAGATATCAAGCTTTCGGTTGAAATTGATTTTGTCGGTCAACCTTGGGTGACTCTTCAGCTGTGAATCCTAGTGCAGGCTTTCGATGCACCTTGGCCAGTCATACAGGCAAATGCAATTTACTTCTCGAATTAGTGATGGAAGAGCAATCTGTCACTAAATTTAGTGACAGACTACACCATCCATCACTAATTTGTGACGTATTGCTCTTTCATCATTAAATTAGTGATGGATTAGTGACAGAAAAGCAATCCGTCACTAATTTTAGTGATGGATTGGGGCAGTTTGTCACTAATTTAGTGACAGATTGTCCCATCTGTGACTAATTTAGTGACGAATTAGTGATAGAAGGGTAATTCGTCACTAAATTAGAGATGCGCATAGCCAAGTACAGTCATGCAAAGGCACATGTATGTGCAGACACGGCGCAAGGGATACAGGCGAGGTTGTGCGACCGAAGAGAGACCAATTGGTACAAACGCATGCGGGCCACGGTAGGCACGCGTAGGCCGAGTTGCATATGCGCATGGCATGCGCCGAGAGGTAGACACGTGGTTGGGATGCGCATGGGAGGCGGCGCACATAACTGAAACATGCGGATGCAGCTTTTTTTGTCAATGATGGATTTTTTGGAGAATTCTGCTTCAGATTACCAAATATATACTGAAAAGAAAGAATAAGTGTTGGAAATATAGAGATAGAAGTAGATTTGCTGAAGTTTTTTTAAGTAATAGAGTGCTGCTGCACCTTTTGTAGAGAAGAATTAGATTTCTTTCTATTTCTGTATATTCAAAAGATGCTAGACACAGCTTTATATAGAAGCTGTATATAGGAAATTACATAGAGAATTTAACTTCTAGGAACTTAGCAAAACATTAAGTAAGCCTAGAAAAAACAGCAGAGAATTAAATGAATGACAACCAACTCCTTGGAACTAAACAATTGACTTTTTGACTCACGGTTTTCCTCACAAATTCTCCTCTAAAACAGTGAGTCCCAACATGTCTCTGAACTTCAAAAACTTCTCTGTAGAAACAAGTTTTGTGAGCATGTCTGCTGGTTGTTCATTGGTGCTGATGAACTCCAGCTGTATCTCTTCTTTCTGCACAAGGTCACGAATAAAATGATGTCTCAATTCGATATGCTTTGATCTGGCATGAAAAACTGGGTTTTTTGTTAGAGCAATTGCAGACATATTGTCACAATAAATAGTTGTAGGACCCTCCTGCTTCAATCCTAAATCATTGAGCAATTTCCTTAGCCAAACTCCTTCACAAGCAGCTTCTGTTGCTGAAGTATATTCAGCCTCTGTAGATGACAAAGCAACAGTGTTTTGCTTTCTAGAATACCATGAAATGGTGTTATTTCCAAGGCAGAAAATATAGGCTGATGTGCTTCTTCTATCATCAGTAGATCCAGCCCAATCACTATCGGTGAAACAGTCAAAGTGAACTCGGAGTCTTGCCATACTTCAAACCAAGTTTCAATGAGCCTTTTAGGTACCTTAGTACCCTTTTTGCTGCTGCATAATCAAGCACACTTGGGCTGTGCATGAATCTTGACAACATAAACTGCTTGAGTGATATCCGGTCTAGTATGAGTCAAGTAAATAAGGGATCTAACTAGACTCCTGTACTGATTTTCATCAACCTTCTTAGCTCCATCATTAGAGCTCAATTTTTCATTAAGCCATAGGAGTACTTACAGCTTACAACCCTTCATGTATGTAATTTCTTCAAGATGTCAGCTGCATATTTTTCTTGGGAAATGAAAATTTCCCCTCTTCCTTGCTTCATTTGCATCCTAAGGAAGTACTTCATGATCCCTAAGTCTGTCATCTCAAAGTTCCTCATCATTGAGTGCTTAAAATCAGCAAGTAAATGATGATTGCTCCCAAAGTAAATCAAATCATCAACATATAAGCAGACTATGATAAAATCAGCTTTATTCTTCATAAAATAAAGTGCTGGTTCATGAGGACTTTCTGAAAACCTGAATTCTGAAAGTAAGAATCAATCTTACTATTCCAAGCTCGTGGAGCTTGTTTGAGGCTATAATGCCTTGTTCAGCGGTATACTTTTCTTCTTTGCCTTTGACTTCATATCCACGTGGCTGCTCCACATAAACTTCCTCTTTCAGTTCTCCATTAAGGAAAGCTGATTTGACATCCATTTGATACACATTCAGCTCCAATTGGGCAGCAATTGCAAGAACAGGTCGGATTGTCTCAATTCTTGCAACTGGGGCAAAAGTCTCGTTGAAATCTACTCCAGGCTGTTGGGAATAGCCTTTGGCCACTAACCTGGCCTTGTGTTTTTGAATGGAACCATCCTCATTGTATTTGGTCTTGTAAACCCATTTAAGACCAATAATGTCTTTGCCTTTGGGAGGATCTACAAGATCCCAAGTGTTGTTCTTATCAATCATATTCAGTTCTTCTTCCATGGCCTTTTGCCATTTTCATTCTTCACAGCTTCTTCAAAAGTTTGTGGCTCACAAGAGAAAAGAGCAAAATCTGCATTTTCATTGGAGAAATAGCTCCTAAAATCACTATACCTTTCTGGCGGTCTTCTAACTCTTTCAGATCTTCTTAGACTAGGTGAAGAAGATGAAGTTCCTTCATTATCTGGACTTTCAGATTCTGAACTGGAGCTCTGAGTTGTAGTTCCCAGCTGAAGTTGCTGGATTCTGAATTTCAACTGCTGATTCAGTCCTTGATCCTTCAGCTGGAGCAAAATCTTGAATATTTGATGAATTTTGGCTGCTGGAATTCCACTGCCATACTGCTTTTTCATCAAATATGACATCTCTTGCCACTGTCAGCTTGTATTAATAGGATTCAGCAACATGTAGCCCTTGGATTCATCGCTGTACCCAACGAACAAAAGCTTCTCTCCCTTCTGATCAAACTTATCTTTATTTGGAGCCTTGTTGAGTGAGTAGGCTAGACAACCAAACACTTTTAGATGGCCAACTTCTGGCTTTCTTCCACTCCAAGCTTCATAGGGAGTTCTGTTCCTTACTGATTTTGTTGGAGACCTGTTTAAGATGTAGACAGTAGTATGTACAGCTTCAGCCCAAAGAGAATTAGGAAGCTCCTTCCCTTTTAACATGCTCCGAGCCATCTCAACAATGGTTCTGTTCTTTCTTTCAGCAACTCCGTTTTGCTGAGGGCTTCTACTCACGGTTAATTTCCTTTGGATGCCTTCTTTCTTGCAATAATCCATGAATGGTTGATAGATGAATTCACCTCCACGATCAGTTCTTAAGGTCTTCATTTTCAGCCCACTTTGCCTTTCAGCAAGGGCTTTGAATTCCAGAAATTTTGAAAAAGCATCTGATTTTTGTTGAATAAATACAGCCACACCATTCTAGTATAATCATCAACAAAAAGTATGAAGTACCTTTTATTCCCAAGTGATGGAGTTCTTGTGGGACCAAATATATCCGCATGAACAAGCTCCAAAGGAGCTTTGGCCCTCCAAGAAATCTTTGGGAAAGGAAGATGGTGCGTCTTCCCATAGACACAGCCTTCACAAACTCCTTCTACTTGATGTATTTGGGGAAGACCACGAACCATATCCTTTTGCTTTAGTAGCTGCAGTCCCTTATGATTTAAATGGCCATATCTGAGATGCCATAGTTGAGATTCGTCTGAAATTTCACCCCTTAAGGCTACTGGACTTGCATAGTTGATGGAGAGTGGAAAAACTTTGTTGTGAGTCATCTCAACCTTTGCCATCAGCTGGTTCTACTTGTCTATCACTCTGCACTTATTTTCTTCGAAAAACACCCGATATCCTTTCTGAATCAGCTGCCCAACACTTAAGAGATTGTGAGCAAGAGTTGGGACGTAAAGAACATCATGAATGAACTTTGCTCACCAGATCTGGACTGTACTGCAATCACTCCTTTTCCTTCAACCCTTTCAGATTTTCCATCACCAAGAATGACAGAATTTGAGAAATCTTCATCAATTTTAACAAACAACTCATGGTCATTTGTCATATGGCTGCTACAACCGCTGTCAAGGTACCACACCTGGTCCTTTCTGCTTTCAGCATTGAGACAAGTTAAAAACACTTGCTCTTCATCATTCTCTTTGCTGAAATTTACTTCTGATTTTTCATTCTTCTTGTGCCAGCAATCTCTGTCTGAATGATTTGGAATCCTACACCTTTTACACCTTAAATAGCATTCATCTGAAGTGTGATTGGACTTCCTGCATATGATGCAATTCTGTCCCTGGTAGCTGGTTCTTTGAAGTTGAGTATTTCTGCCTCTGCCTTGGTCTCTTCCACGCCCTCGAGGCTGGTTATTTGACTCCTTTGAAACTGATCTTGTTGCTGGAAGTTTCCCCTCTTCTGTTGAAATTTCCGTCCCAAATTGACCTTTGATTGAAAGGCCTGCTCCAAGGACTGACCTGAGGATCTCTTCATTCTTTCCTCATGTGATTCCAAGGAACCACAGAGGTCATACATGGTTAGAATTGAGAGATCTTTTGATTCTTCGATTGCTGCAGCTGCATGATCAAATTTTGGTGGCAGACTTCTAAGAATCTTCTCTACTATTCTCTTTTCTTCAATCTGATCGCCATAAGCTCTGATTTGATTTACAATTTCAGTAACCCTGGAGAAAAAATCTTTGATGCTTTCTGATTCTTTCATTGTCAAGCAATCAAAGTTCTTCCAAAGTGACTGAAGTCTAATAGAGACAACTTTATTGTTCCCTTGAAATTCTTTCTTCAGAGTTTCCCATGCATCTTTAGCTTTGCTAATGCCAAAAATGCGAGGATAGATAGTCTTGCTGATTCCTTGATGGAGGTAACTCAAGGCAAGGGCATTATTCTTGATCTTTTGTTTGTTTTGAGCAGAAACCTGAGATGAGGTCTCTGTACTTCTGCTTGTAGAGGATGAATCATCGCTTGCTGATGGAGAATCATAATATCCTTCTTCAACAATCTCCACAAGTCTCGTGCAATGAAGAAGAAATGTATCTGATCAGCCCAGTACCCATAGTTTTCTCCTTCAAAGATGGGTACTTGGCTTTGGGAATAACTGAACATGGTTCCAGCAGAGGAGGAATTGCTGATCGACATGGCTCTGATACCAAATTTGTTGGAAATATAGAGATAGAAGTAGATTTGCTGAAGTTTTTTTAAGTAATAGAGTGCTGCTGCACCTTTTGTAGAGAAGAATTAGATTTCTTTCTATTTTCTGTATATTCAAAAGATGTTAGACACAGCTTTATATAGAAGCTGTATATAGGAAATTACATAGAGAATTTAACTTCTAGGAACTTAGCAAAACATTAAGTAAGCCTAGAAAAACAGCAGAGAATTAAATGAATGACAACCAACTCCTTGGAACTAAACAATTGACTTTTTGACTCACGGTTTTCCTCACAATAAGAGGAGGAAGAGCAAGAAAGGAAGAAGAACAAGAAAGTGAGAAAATAAAGAAGAAATTTAGGGAGTACATCATGAGCCGATTTAATATACTTTCAAAGAACCTTTATGAATGTATTAGAGCAATGATTAAAGATCTGCCGAGAGCTTCTACTTCTGATGACAACTTTAAATGCATGAATCTTGTGCTAAAGGTTATGGAAATCTTTGGACAAGTGTTACACTCAAATATGCTACCGACGAAACGCTAGAAGATCTATTTAAACTCGCATACCATGAAGATCATGAGACCTCTTTGCTAGCGGATTTGCTGAACAACATACAAGACAACAAAACTGTCACATTTAAGCTACGTCAGACAAGATATTTCTTCCTTCTAATACAAAAATATATCTCGGAACATCTTCATCTCCCTGGTTCTTTGGACAAAAGATCAATCGAAGACTTTTGTTTGCAAAATGCGACCCTTTTATTCTCTACAGCTTCTAGTTCTTTTAGGCTGCATAACATGGAGACCAAGAAACCACTTGAGATGTTGATTGTTGATGAGGCTGCACAGTTGAAAGAATGTGAGACATTAATACCTTTTCAGCTCTCATACATACAGCAAGTTGTTCTTATTGGTGTGAATACCAGCTTCCTGCCATGGTGAAAAGCAAGGTCCGTCTAGCCCTTTGCATCAATTAGTCATATCGGTTTGTTGATTATCAAATTCCATACTTTACATTGACATTATATTCTATGTAGGTTTCTCAGAATGCTAACTTTGGAAGAAGTCTTTTCGAGAGGCTGAGTTCACTAGGGCATAAAAAGCACCTTCTTGATGTGCAGTACCGAATGAGTTTCCAAATTCGAACTTCTACAGTAACAAAATTTTAGATGGTCCAAACGTCATCTGTAAGAGATATGAAAGACATTATCTACCAGGAGCAATGTACGGGCCCTATTCATTTATAAATATTGAACGTGGACAAGAAGCTAGAGATAAGAATGGAAGGAGTTGCAAAAATATGATTGAAGTTGCCGTGGTTTTGCATATTGTGAAGGACTTATTTGAAGGTATGTCTTTTACTTCATACATATATATTATATACCTTTTAATCAAAAAGTCATAGCTGTTCCATTTTGTCTTTATTAATTATAAAACAAGGAAATTTTGGCTCTGATGTAAATAAACTTTTATAGACATAATTTAAGTTTTACCTTTGTAACCATATCAGAAATCTTTGAATTTATCAGTAATGATTAAGCTAGTAATTATTGTAATTATATGTTTTTACTCTACTGTTTATTCGCTAATGGTTGTAAAACTATACATGCTCAGCTTCTCATGCTTGAACATATGCTGTTGAAACATTTTTCTCTTGAAGGTTCAGGGATGAGAAAAAAGAGGAAAAAAATAGGGAAGAATATTAGAAGTGAGGAAGGGTGAGCAAAAAAGGAAGAATACAATGAAAAAGTTTTTTTAAAAAGGTGAAGAGATCATGGTGAAAAGATAGTGCACAAGAGGGAAGCTAACTTCTTCCAAACAGAAAGAAAACTAATCCAAGCACCCGTTCAATTCAGGGCAAACCAATTCTTAAACTAACGAAGTACCAATTATAGGAGTGAATCAATTGAGGCAGTTTTCTGGTCATAAATCAGATGACTTTGGTGCTGATATGTTCAACTATGAACATGAGTTCAGAGAGATGAGTGGCTGGTCTTCCTTCAAGCAATGGGGCAGTAAGTGCACCCCAAGGATCATAAAGCAGCTTAAACAATAATAATTAGGAATTGAAGATCAGGAGAAATAAATACTAAAAGAGAAGAAGAAGACTCAGGAATAACAGAGTTGATGTGACTCATTATTCCAACATATTTAAAATACGCAATAATAAGAGGGATGTCAAACAGCAAAAATGCTGCTCACAGTGGTGACAACATACAATAAATTAACTTGCATTGGGTTTGTGAGACCATGTTCTTTCATGACTCAAAGTAGCAGCAACCTGAGAGTTCTGGCAAGATAGGATAGAAAAAGGGGAGAAATTTATTATGTACGAGAAGGATGGGGGAGGGCAGAGAGGCCATTGGTCCTCCATCTCCGCATGAAGGAATTAAAAGACACTGAGAGGTCTTTTAGCCCTTTCTATAGGAGTCAGGCCATGAGTTAGGCACCATGACACCTTGTGCACTCTCTCTTGCCACTCCTACTTTCTCCACCCCATAACACTTTTTCTCTACCTACACTGTAGAATCAGCAAAATGTTGCCAAGCAGGCTCTGAAAGTGAAAGCAAGATTAGAAAGCCCTATGCAAAGACTTTCTTGCCTACTTCTAAGTCTGCAGAACCAAAACCAGGACTAAATGTTAAATTTTATACTTAATTTAACTTGTTTAAGTCAATCACAAAAGTTGAATTCATTAGACCAAACTAAAATTGTCACCTGATCAAGAAGAAGAGCATGATGTTTATTCTTTCTTAACATCTTAGTCATAATAGACAAGGTCAGACTTGATTGAGTCACATTCTTTTGTTGAAGAAACTTATGCCATAATGAAGGCTCATTAGTCTTGAAAGGCAACAAGCCCGTCATGAGGCAAGATTTCTAACTATGCAGGTAACATCAGTCTCGAGGGAACTAGCTTGCCAACTATGATTCCTAGTTTCCCTAGAAAAGCACTCAACTTTATTGTTATTCCATTCCTCTTGATTTTATCTTGTTACAAAATGTGTTTTTCTATGGGTAGGGGGGAAGAGGGGATAAGGGTAGGGAGGAGAGGCACAAGTAAATGAGGATCAACGTACCTATCAATTCATTAAAAGAAGGTTTACTTTACAAAAACTAGTGACAAACATTTTCTTGATTGATTATCACTACCATCCATTAAGTAGTACTATCACTTGATAACCATACGATGCAAATATTATTGATTGATAAAATTGCAACATCTACTGCATATTCTTTGCTTAGTTTACTACATGTATTGCACATGACAGATCTCTGCCATCCATTAATGATGACAAATTCTTGAATAATTAAAAAAATATATCATTTGGAAAACAATAATATTGGTCGTAAAATTATAAGGATTTGACAAAAAAAAATTAATTACTGGCCCTAAAATTCTTGAAATGATAGATTTATAGCCCCGTAATGAATACTTTCTTTGCTTGAATCAATAATGCATATTGCATGTGCCTACTAATTGTAACCTGTAGTCAAACTCAAGGTTGAAGTGTAATGTTGATGCATCTAAGGTTTTAAATCTAGTGGCATAGAAGTATCCTAATTTTTTCACGGGAATAAGACACCTCGCTTCCTACTCCGTTTTGATTGTGATTCGATAAGTGTTTCAATACTTGCTTGGAATATTTTTTTTAAAAAAAATTATGAAGTTTTATCATTTTATTTGATTTTTAAACATATTAGAATATTAAAAGTTATATCTTTATGATAAATTAAATCTATTTAAATTAACATATAATGTATTATGATCGAGATAGGATGGGATAGGATATTCGGTTGATCATGGAATTTCTTTGGGATGATGCATCTTGATCATTTTAGTCCTTATCTTGCACAGACCTGAATCATTGGATGCATCCTAGCCTTGAGTAGCACTTGCTGGTTTTGTAACTTTTATAAGCAATTAGCGATGCATGGTCATAGACACAAGAATAGATTTGATGCACATAAGTGTTTTAACTCGATAATAGAAAAAAGAAGAGACACGAGGGTACATATGATAAATTATAATTTTAACTAATTTATAAATTTCTACTTTTAATATTTTTTATTTAAATATAAGATAAATATTAAAAAAATATTGTTAATCAAGGTCTTTAGATATACTTATTTCTCATTCAAATTTCCAATTATCTTGAGAGTATAAGAAAAATGATATTTTCCATACATACATCCTTAGCCAATTAACAAATCCTTATTTCTAACATGAAAATTAAGGATGAAATAAATTGTTAAAAGAGATAAACTTGCACTAATTTGAAAATGGCAATCATAGAACTTCATAAGTATCCAATTGTCTGGTTTTCAATTTGAATACATGCCCGACATAAATTTTTGGAGCTAAATGTGAGTGTCTAGGTAACATAGCCTATCACTGACATGTTCATAAACTAAAGTTTAGCCTTGTGTGAATAAGAAGCAGGTCATCATGTTTCTCATGATACATGCTTGTCATTTTTAAATGGGAAATATTCTACAGTTCCTTAAGAAAATCTCAAGTAAATAATTTTTGATTATTACATCATGCCTTGAGCAAATTATGTCTCCTTTATGGCTCCATACTATCCTACATCCATTTCATGTTTTGCATGTCATCGTCATACACTAATCTACACCACCATCATTAGAAATCATTAATTTTTGTTGCTTCACCTTTACCTTGCCCTTAAAACCCTGATAGTCTTAGATCATTGCAATCAATCTTTCCATCTCCACTGCATTATCAATGTTCCATCAGCCTCCGCCATCAGGACCATTTAAATTTGAGCATTTCAGTCAGAATCCCCATTTTTTCCCCGAGATAGTAGTTCATAAGTCATTTGTCATGGTAGATAAAGAGAGAGTTCTGGTTGTTCTTCAGTCTTTCGCTATCCATGGTCTTTTGCGAGATGTTGATATATTTTGCCACCACTTGAGCTCTTCTATCATAGCTTTGAATGAATGGAAACAATCAAGAAGCACTAAGAACATTTCACTAAATATGGTTGTTTGAAGTGAACTTGATAAAGGTACACTTCTAACTTTAGTTATGCACTTTCTTTCTTTCTCTTTAACATCACTCAATATGGTTGTTTGAAGTGAACTTGATGCTACTGCCAAGCTAGAGAATACAGTGGATGGTTTGTTTCAGGTTGATAGGCAGTTTTAAAGAGCATGCCAAAACAAGGTTTGCAATCTCGGCACTGCGCCTTGTGCGGGTACAATCTTTGTACAGTACTGGTATGCCTAGTGTAGAAGATGGTTCAAACTATTGCTACTCAGTATGCACCTTCTATAGTGTATAGGTTTGGTATTAATGAAATACTGTGCGTTTCAAATTCCATTTCATAAATGCTAGGACATTTAGTAGCTCCAAACAAGAATACTAAGCAAGTGAGGATTCAGAAAGGGGACCAAATGGTAGGGAAGGCTTAATGGTTAAGGTCATAGTTGCTTCTGTTCTTTTTCCTTCTTAATCTTCTATTCTTTCTCTTAGACAGCTATTAGACAACACATAAATTAAAATTAGAAGAATGAAGTGAATTTACAAGCGGAGTCAAACACATCATCTCAGGCATAAGATTCATGCCATTATAGGACTTTTTGTTATAATACATGTAAGACAGGACATGTAATTTATTACAAGACCCCTTAATATACCTTAAGGTATGGACACCAGACCCTATGGCATGGGTATGTGTATGCCACTTGGGTCCAAGAATGTAATATAAATTTCTTAGAGATTAAAAATATATGAATTGACACATACAACTAGGGCTAGGCCATGTAACATTGCATGCAATGCACATAGTTTGTTATGGAAGGAGATTTTGATGGACGATTGCACTCCAAAAAAGATGGAACAATTGATGTTACTTAAAAAATAAGCATTGTTGATATACACCTTTCATATTACTTGATGTTGGATGATCAATCTGTGATTCCTTAATGTGACAAAATATTTTACGTGCCTTTATGATGCAATAGGGAGGAGTCTTTGCTAATGATAGATCCTAAATACCAAAGCATTTGAAGAAATCATTTGGTGGTGACAGAAAGCCATCCAATATTTCCAGTTGGTCATAACAATATCTTAATAATATTCAACTAAAGAATCATTTGTTAGAATGCCACATATTAAATTGCTAACATGGATCATTCTTTAAATGACTAATATAGAGTTATATCTGGCCTTTGCCTCTCTCTTATAGGTTCTCACTTAATAGCCAAAACTTCAGTATGAAGACATGCATAAAGCAATCATAGTCGAGCTATTGAGTTTACTAAATTTGGCTTTAGTCACTTAACACATTGTGCTTCTTTAATAATTAAAGCATAAGTTGTATAAATAGCATCCATTTGGCTTACCTTGATTTTTTTCTTTGTTTTTTTCGTGAAGCAATTTTCATCAGTTTTTGTAATTTTCTCAAACCCTTTATGTTATTTTAACATATATTGAATTTGTTATAGCTCACGTTAGTTTGGGGCACAAAATCAGCATTGGTGTTGTATCACCATACACAGCACAAGTAGTTGCAATACAAGAAAAACTAGGCAAAACATATGAGATGTATGAAGATTTCCATGTGAAGGTGAAATCCATTGATGGGTTTCAAGGTAGTGAAGAAGATATTATAATTGTTTCTACAGTAAGGTCCAATAAAGGTGGCAATGTGGGCTTCTTGTCTAACTTCCAGCGGACAAATGTGGCTCTTACAAGGGCCAAGTATGTTTATTCTTCTTCAAATCAGACTCCAATGTTGTTTGGTTCCACTCTGTTCATTTTAGATCATCTATTTAAAGTCATTTGATATGCAACAGTTTGATTTCTATGGCAGACACTGTCTATGGATTTAGGAAATGGACCAACCCTATCTAATAGCGAGTCCATTTGGGGAAGATTAGTGCTTGATGCAAAAAAAAGAGGGTGTTTCTTTAATGCTGAGGATGACAAAAGCTTGGCTGATGCCATATTGAAGTCTTGTGTTGAGCTTGATGACCTTGATGATGTGCTCAATATGGATTCTCTGCATATCAGTAAGCCAAAGTGGTAGGTATATCTCTTTTACTAGCCATTTTTGCTATCTCACTAGTGGGATTAAGCTATGGTATATGTTTTTATCTATGTTTATGTATGTGACTTGATATGTAAAGAAGTGTTGTATTGCTTTTACTCTCTTTGCTTATGCTTTTGCTTGCTGTCATTAGTTGCATGACTCGAACCATATTTATGATTTTTGATGGTATTCTCTTTGTACATTTTGAAGATTTGAAAAAGAAAATTAATATTTAGGTGACTACTTATTGAGTTAAATCATGCTACAGAGTTTAGGTGGCAAGGAATATGTCTAAATCTCTGGATGAAAAATAAAAAAGTTGTAGGAAAGAAGAGAAAAAATTTAAAAATAAGTTACTAAAGTGGTTAACCTCCTTCCAGCCAAAGATGAATTGGAAAGTTAAGCATAGAAGAAATTTCTCAATATATAAGCCACAAAACAATGATATGCTATCAGTGATGGTTGTACTAAATAAACTCTTGATTCTGATTACACAATGCAAGTATCATTCTCTTTTTCTCATACATACTAAGAGATAAAAGCTACTATTTTGATTTTAATAAAATGAAAAAAAGATTTATGATATAGGAAAATGGACAAGGTGAAAAGGCTTGAGGAAGGTTAGAAGAAAAGAAATCTGATTTGCAATCTTCTTGTTTGAATCTATTGAGCAAGTAACAAGCAGACTATACAATTATATGTCTAATAAGGAATTGAACAATATTTACCAAGGTAGTAATTGGCAGATTTTTTTTTTAAAAAAGGTGAACATTTCTTTGCATAGTGAAGATGGGTCTTGAACAATTTATTTTTTTAAATCAGATTTATATAATAATTTGACTTAATATAAGATAGTGATGATTAACAAAAGTTACCCCAAAAAACACTAGAAAAAAGTTTCACCCCAGCTAAGAATGGGAAGGAGAAGCAATTCTAAACAGAGCAAATACCAAAAGCTTAAACATTAACAACCTCACAACAAGGAAAGATCAATGGATCAACTTCAAAAGTTGCACCCTTATCTCTTAAGATGAGCGATAATAGACATATATATGAATATGAGTAAAAAATTAAGAAGCTATAAAACCAACCTTGGTGATCAGCACTTAGCCCTTGCTAAAATTCTGCAGCAATTTTAAAACTCCTAATTTAGTGGTTCTCTTTTCATCCAACATATGGTGTTATCCCAAGAACCTAACTTTTTGTTTTGTTTTACTCACTGTCGCAGAAACCCAATTCTTTCCGGTGGGATTGGGGCCAAGGAAGGGATCCAGGCCAAACAAAGTGGTGAAGGATCGTGTTTTCTTTTGACACATGTGAAGGGCTCGTGGCCTCTTTTCAGCTAATCTTTCATTTGGTTTTTATTGTGTTGGCTTTGTCTTTATTTCTTTTCGGGACCCATTTGGACTTGCAGCCAAACTTATATGGTATATTTTGTTTGGGCCACAAGATTTCATGGCTGTGCTTCCTTGTAATTGACCATTATGAATCTAAGTCTTGAGGATAGAAGGATTGTAAGATAACGCATCGTAAGGCATATACTTCAAGCATTTTGTAACATCCTATCATTGCAAATGTGCTAGGCAATTTCTTAATAATGCAATATGAGACTATATAGAGCCACATGAAATTGGTTCAAATAGGAGTTTAAGTTCAGTAGCCCTACTTATAAAGTCCTTTAGGCCCTGTCATCTTGGAGCCTATATTGTTACAAAATAGGTTTTGAAAATAATTATATACATAAGGTCTATTGCAAAGTACCATGCTAACTATAATCTACCAATAATGCTAAGTGAATTCTAAAATTATCTATTTATTATATCATTGCGTGTGCGATGATGAATGCAAAACAAAAAAATTGAATCTCTGTATGGAAGCTGACTCAAGAAATTTGTGGATTCCAAAGAAATACTCAAGGAATTTGAGATTCATGCTTGGACCACTTTCAAATGCACTTTGGGATCAAGCCAAGTTGGGTTATCAAACCTAAGCCAATATAAGGTCAAGTCTTTCAACCCATACTTGCCCACAAGTCACCTTCATGATTTGATTTCATCCATCTAAATTCATCCTTCAATTTCAAAGGTGTTGATCTAAGGGTTTAATATTATATATTTTGATGATAACTAAATATTGATTGAAGGACTAATATAATGCTTGATTTTATGATGGTAAAATAGGGATGATGGTCACAACAAACCAAGACATGAGTGAAATTTTATCTAGCATGTTCTCAATTTGTAAAGATTAACTCAAGGAGAAAGCAAGAAGTATAAGTCAGAACAATATCAAATCAACTATCATCAAAGGTTAGAATGTCTAAGAACAAGGCTTCATCTCATGATCTTTGTTTTCCTAAAACATTCATTGTAATTGCACAATGCTAAAGATTCATTAAAATTTAATGAGATTAGTTTTAGATTTAAAAAATAGAAAAATTAATTTAAAAATCTAAAACATAGTGTGTGCAGTCAATTGAAGCAAATCCATGGTCGATAAGAGAGACATGCTAAAATTGTCACCTTTTACCTTAGGGTGATCGATCATAGAACATCTGATAGCTATAATTAATGACTAATTTTTAGCCAACTACTAGACATGGTTTTAGATTCCAATGGCTAGTTTTTTAAGCCCTATAAATTTAGAGGCTTTGGCACTTGTTTTAGCAATGAATAAAACTTTAAATTAAGTGAAAAAATATTAAATTGCTTTGTAAAAATATTGTTCTTGAGTCTTAGTTGCAAATCCTTTATTTCTAAGTTAATAGCTACATTTGTGCATCCTTCTTCTTTGAGAGTGATTTGTTTTCTTTCTTTTGTTCATCCAAGTGTGCAGGGGTCTCCTAAGCCCATGATAGGATTTTGTGTTATAATACATATAAGACAAAACATGTAATTTTTTTATAAGATCCCTTAATATACCTTCTAGCATGGACATTAGACCCTAGGGTATGAGTATGTGTATGCCACTTAGGTCCAAGAAAGCAATATGAATTTCTTAGAGATTAAAAAGATATGAATTGACATAGACACCTAGAGCTACTCTATGTAACATTGCATGCAATGCAGATAATTTGTTATGGAAGGAGCCTTTGATAGACGATTGCACTTAAAAGAAGATGGAACAATTGATGGTTAATTAAAAAGAAGCATTGTTGATATACGCCTTTCATGTTACTTGATGTTGGATGATCAATATGTGATTCCTCAATGTGACAAAATTTTTTACAGGTTGTTATGATGCAATAGGGATGAGTCTTTGTTAACGATAGATCGCTAAATGCCAAAGCATTTGAAGAAATCATTTGGTGATGAGAGAAAGTGATCCAATAATTTCTATTGGTCATAAATGATGATATCTTGATAATATTTAACTAAAGAAGCATTTGTTAGAATGCCACATATTGAATTACTAATAGGGATCATTCCTTAGATGACTAACATAGAGTTATATCTGGCCCTTGCCTCTCTCCTATGGGCTCTCACTTAATAGCCAAAACTTCAATATTGAGGCATGCAGAAACCAGCCATAATCGAGCTATTGAGTTTATTAAATTTTGCTTTAATCACTTAACACATTGTGCTGTTCAAATAATTAAAGCATAAGTTGTATAAACAACATCCATTTGGCTTACCCTGATTTTTTTTTTTTTTTTTGTGAAGCAGCTTTCATCAATTTTTAATTGTCTCAAACCCTCTATGTTATTATAATTTTTAACATATGTTGAATTTGTTATAGCTCACGGTAGTTTTGGGTAGAAAATCAGCATTGGCATAGTATCACCATACATAACACAAGTAGTTGCAATTCAAGAAAAACTAGGCAAAATATATGAAGAAAATTTTTTATGCACCGTGAGCAGTGCAGAAACATGTGCATCGCGCACGGTTATTGGTCTGTACGCATGCGCAGCATATGACCGCACGTGCGGTGCAGAAAGGATAAAAATATTTTTTCCGCATGCACTCGCAGATCAATCATATGCGCGATGTGCACTTTTTGCATGATGCATGGTGCACAAAGAATTTTCCTTCATACGAAACCTATGAAGACTTCCATGTGAAGGTGAAGTCCATTGATGGGTTTCAAGGTGGTGAAGAAGATATTATAATTATTTCTACAGAAAGGTCCAATAAAGGTGGCAATGTGGGGGCATCTTGTCTAACTCCCAGCGGACAAATGTGGCTCTTACAAGAGCCAAGCATGTTTATTTCCCCATTCAAATCAGACTCCAACGTTGTTTGGTTCCACTCAGTTCATTTTTTTTTATACCCACCCAAAGCATGCGCGTACTTATAGTCTGGAAAAAGAAAAAAAAAGAAAGAAAGAAAGAAAGAAAAAAAAAAAAGAAAGAAGGAAGGAAAGAAGGAAAGAAAGCATCGTGCTAGATTTCCACATTTCTCTTGAGTAAGTGGCTCCTGATCATCAACCATTTATTTCCTTGCAGCACTAGCTGGCAGACACCTTCACCTGTAATGGGCCCTCGGTTGTAGCATAAGCTTGACTCGAAGACAATTGGTTGGATTCCCATCAGGAACTAGACACGCGCAAGCAAGACTGGATTAACATGAGATCATCACATGAATGGAAGGAAGAAAAGTAGAAGGCGTCCCTTTAATAACGTACTTTTGATGTCCTAAGATACCCACAAGATGGGTTCATGGAGGGGAAAAAAAGAAGTGAAGGTGGTGTCAGCAAAGAGAGCATATCCTCAGAAGATGCCATCTCTCAAAGGAAAGACCCCATACCCACTCACCCTTTCTTCGCTACAAAGGGTCAGTAACCCCTCTCATTGCTGTGACCACCTCTGAAGTAGGGCTGAAAACGGATTGAATACGGATCGGATAGTAGTATGTCCATATTCGTATCCATATTTTTTAACGGATATGAATACGGATATAAATACTAAACAGATATTAAAATTTATGTCCATATTTATTCTAAACGGATACGGATACAAATCGATATCAAGTATATCCATATTTGTTATATAAGGATACGGATACGAATCGGATATCAAGCATATCCATATTTTATATATGGATACGGATACGAATCGGATATCAACATATCCATATTTGTTATATGATACGGATATGAATTGGATATTAAGGTAATGTTTGATAAAAATGCTGTCCTATACACCTGGTATCGATCTATATTATCCAATTTTGAATGACACTATGCCTAGAAATGAGAAAAGATGAGAGCCTATCTCTATATTTGGTAGGTACTTTACTACATCACTTATAATATTTAAATATATTAAACCACCAATAATTTTAGGTACTAGTTTTGCAAACCTTGGTTTTTAGGTTTACCTAATTTAAGTTCATATATTAGTTGAGCTAAAACTCATTAACATGTTATATCATGTCCTATATTATTATTTCTGAATATTTTATACTATTCTTGCACCCACTTTCATACATTACCCTTTGCTAGGCTAAAAAAAAAATTTGTATCCATATCCATATCCAATTCAATTACCTTTTGGATTAGATATCCGAATTCGTATCCAATCTGATTAAACTGTAAAATAAAAAAATCTGTATCCATATCCGTATCCGATTACCTTTTGGATTAGATATCCAATTCATATCCGAATCCAATTAAACTGCAAAATAAATATCTAAATTTGATATAATTCGAATATAAATACGGATAGGTCGGAGTTTATCCAACCCATTTTCAGCCTTACTCTGAAGTCTATACAAATATCCAAGGAGGAAGTCCCCTCTCTCTCCTCTCATAAAGCCCCCGTGAAGCATTCCATCCCCACCATGGGAGGGATGGTGGCCATATTCCCTCACCAATGGTGGTGGTGGTGGTGGGTGATAATAATAATCGGCACGAGTTGCGCTGCCAGTCCTATCATCGATCGTCGCCTCTCCGTGCTTGTGATGCTGTCGTTTTGTAGCGAGAGTTGGAACTCGGAGAGAATGGCTACTTGATTAAAAGTGAAGTGTTAATCTCTCCGGCAGGGCAACCTGAAAACTTTGGCATTTGTATCTTCTCCAAGCACTCTGTGCGTTATGAGAAGTTTTAATTATCAGTGTCTTTCTTCTTGTGTTCATTCATTCGTTTTCTTTTGATGAAAAATCTCAGTTAGTAGTTATTTTGATAGCATGTTTTTGAACATCTCCTCCCTCCCATGTGTGTATGCACGTGTAAAATAGTGGAAAATTTGGGATTCAACCAGAAAATTGGTCACTCGTTAGCACAGAAGTTGGCGTAAGAGAGTCCGTGCATTCTACTGTTACGATAGGCTCTGAAATCCAGTTTGGTTAATTTCTGGATGGTATTACCTGAGAATATTGCAGCTATCTTCATTTAATCCGATCTAACAATATTGTTAATGATTTAAGATTTATGCTTTTTTATCCCTTTTTTTCTTTTCTTTTCTTATTTTTTTTCTCAGCATGGTAACCCAGAAGGAAGGATAACCCAGTTAATCAATAATCTCGGAATAGGCAAGTTGGACCAGAACTACTACGTTGTCCCTCCTCCAAGCCGGGATGAAATTTCCGTCTTCGGTTGAATAAGAGGGGTAAAACCCCTTGTTCACCTCCCATTCCTGAACCAAAGTGGGACTAGAAATTACGACATCATGCATTGGGTCAATATATCCCGGTTCTCTCTTAAACATATCCCAACTATAACCTTGGATATATGATAGCACCATGGATGTCATATTTATATGGCTTCACCAACTGAATTCAGGGTGGGAATACTCCAATGTTTAGGTGATGATTTACTACTGAAAAGAGCAGATTGAATACCTTTGGTGAAAACTCAGATATGGTAAGAAGGATACAAGGTGTCAATTATAGTTATTGTGGAACAATTCGACCCTTGTGGTGGTGGTCCTTTCAGTGGAAACAGAAGTTCGATTACTTTCAAGCATCTTCAACGGTTGCCGAGCAGTGCCTAGTTCTTGTTTCAAGCATTGTCCCAAATAATTTTGGGTAATGCTAATGAACGAACTAAGCTTGTTGCCTGTTGTCTTAGGACCATTATTCAGTCAGGAAGGCTATCTTCTACTCACAGCGCTTCTCCCGAGTCCAAACAGTTAATAGGAACGAAAATGCTGCACATAAAGTGCAGCTATGCATAAATGACTAATTCGTGCGATCGATGCATGCTTGTTATACCGAAGAATGGTACAATAAAACTTTTTCTTTCCTAACAAGAACATGCTACAACCTAATGGCCCTATTTTCCGAACTGACAAGAAGTTGGAAAAATTCAAACCTTTAGATGAAAATATTTTGATTGATCCATCAAGCATACATGCAGCCTAGCACAGAGCACAAGTTCTATACCTAGCTACTTGGACTCACTAATGCTGGCTTGGCAATTTAAAATTCAAATTTCTCTAGGAATCATATTAATCCCTGCAACTGAAATTTACAAACAAGCCCCCTGCAACATATGATGGGACTTTTGGAAGCAGCACACCCCCAGTACTAGTTGATTTTTCCTTGACACTTCCTCATAGATTCCATGCTGATCAAAGCTTCAATCTTCCCAAAAGGACAGACTGCATATTAAGTGAAAGGGGTCGAACATTCTATGTTGGTTTTCATTTTAAAAACATTTGATCAGAAAATCCATTACCTTCATTTTGCAAAATAAATAAAGGAAGGTTTATGCTTCCATTACCAAGGTAAGGATCACTACCTCCTTCAAGGAAAACAGGTCAAAAAAGAGTTCTACTCTGGTATGAATGCAAGCCAAAAGCCACCATAGATAGTTCACCTCCAAAACAAATTTAAGTCCCCAAGAGTAAACCTCACACATGAGGTAGTCCAAAGCCAAGAACAAAGTTAACACCAATTCCAACATCATAAGAACCCAATACACATAACAGAAACAAAGACACCTCTAATTTACCCAAGAGAAAAATTTATCGGTCCACACTTTTAAAAGGCCAAAACCGGAGGGCAAACTGTGCCTACCCAATGTCCGAGTCAAGAACTTCATTCAAAACGCTAGCGCTACTAGCTGATACCACCAACTGCTGACCATGGAAATCCCCACCAGGCAAACTTTAGTAGAGTCTGGAACATAACCTCATCAAGATCCTTCTTGAGGGTTCACATTTTCTGAAATCTAAACAGCCCACATCTATACATTCCCTCCATTGTATTAAAACAGGGTGAGGTGCAATCAGATAGGTGTCCTGTGTCACTTGAAACAATGACCAGGAAACAAGACCTCCTGATACGTTGAGACTAGCACTTGATCCAATTTAGCCAACACCAGGTTGGCTCAAAGCCTCAACCAAAATGAAATTCTATCATGAATAATAGGTAGATCTACCAGTCTCGAGCACCTAATAAGATCAGAGAAGGAAAATTGTACTTCAAACAAATGCATGAAATAGACATTACAATTCCACAATTAGCGAAAGGACTCCATAATATCTTCTCACCTCTTCAAACACCTAGATGTTCTTACCGATATTAAGAGCGTCAAACAATCCAAATTCCTACTCTATGACAAAAATTTTTCAATGAAGTACCTCCCGGCAATCTTGAGCTTGGATACAAATGTCTTTCAGACCGCTGGACGCTTCATTCCAATTGGTTACGACGAGAGGATTTAATTACTCCGCAAACGTGGCTTTAACTTTTTTGTTTTTTAGAAAATATTAAATTTTGCTTTGTTATATGTGAGTGTTGAGATATAAGTGACTTTAACTTTTGATTCCATTTTAATGAATCTTGTTCTCTTGTTCATGCTTGTTTAATGAATCAAGCTCCATATTTATGCTATGCTATGCTTGAGTTTAAACTGCATGCATGCTGGATTAATGCTTACTTTATTGAAATAAGTTGTATGGTGATTTCCCGGACCAATTTGGAAACCAGGGTCCCATGCTGATGAGCTTTGAAATCAGCATTTTGCATGACATAAGGTGAAGAGCAATAACTTTGGTAAGATATATGATCTAAGCTAAGTAAGTGCACCTTGTGATTGCATGATATGATGTGATAGAAGAATGATGATGTCATATTCCAATAGATCAAATCAAGCTTACAAACCTATATGCAGCCAGAAGTCTAGCAGAGCAAAATATAAAGCATGACAAATAATCAATTATTACCTTCTATGATTAAAAAAATTAGTGCACAAGCTACCCAAAAATGTAAGAAGACGACAGTGCTCAAAAGCCACTAGAGAGACATACTTAGAGCTGCTAGCAGCATGTGATTGCTTAGAGATTGTCTGACACTGCATTGGTTCTTGAGTCAAATCATAGAATGGTGTATACTCCTCATCATCTAAAGCATGAAATGAATATATTAAGATACGCATCTAAAAGTCTTTTGGGAGAAAAAAAGAAAGAGAAAAAAAGAATATTGCAAGAAGTTAATATCAAGAAGCTATGAGGCATTTGTTTTGATCACCTTCATCCATGTCCACATCCTCTTCCAGATCCTCAACATCTAGAGCATGAAATGAATATATTAAGTTAGCCATCTAAAAGTTCCTTGAAAGAAGAAATGAAAGAGAAAAAAAAATTGCAAAAAACCAATATCAACATCCATGTCAGAAGCTATGAGGCATTTGTTTTCACCTTCATCCATGTCCACGTCCTCTTCTGGATCATAAGTCACAATTCCCTGCAAAGTCATAAACACAATTCAGAATTTAGACCATGTTATTAATATTTTCAATATGGGGAGAGAACAAAAAAGTAGAATGAAATGCAAGAAAAAATGAACAAAAATCTCCAATCATACTTAGTAAAATATCCAGGCCATAAACAAATCAATAAATAAATTATAGCAAAAAAAAAGTTTGTAAGAAAGCAATTAGGGAAAGAAATCTAAAGGAAAAATCACATCTCATGTATAACTAGTAAGTGTTTTGAATCAATCAACGATTCAAACTTCCTAGGCCAGTCATAGTCCACAGAAACTTATGAGCGAAGAATGAAGATATAAAACACAAACTTCTTAGGCCAGCCACATCTCATGTATATATGAAAGAAATCTAAAGGAAAAATCACATCTCATGTATAAAGTGTTTTGAATCAATCAATGATCCAAACTTCTTAGTCCAATCATAGAAAAAACATATGAGCAAAGAATTAAAGATATAAATGCAAAGAATTAAACAAAAAATATATATACGAACATATGCATTAAATATCAATGTATTGATGCTACAAATAATTAAACTGATATATGAACATTAAAATTTAATCAATCAATTGATTTCCTTTAGAGTAACCTAATCAACAAACTACCAAGAGGCCTTAAATCTCGATAGATTTTTTTTCCCAACATATCACAACCTTCAAATAGGAGAAAAACCCAAGCTTTCAATCCATCATGCTATTGCCAAAAATGTTATAAATAAATCATGAAATATTCTTTCATACCTTATCCTTGCTTGTCATAGGTTGATGATCCTTGATATTTGATGAGTCAACAGAGATCTCGGCCTTCTTCAAAGACTCTACATATATAACTGGAATAGAAAATGAGCCTCTCCCACTAGATTTTCTATTTCGTAGCTTAATTCCTGCCTTTTAGACCTTGATTCATGTGTTAAATTGGAGGCATTTCATTGATATCGATTGGGACATTAACAAAAGATCCACCATGATCATCAAGTATTTCTAAGTTCCCGTTACTAAAATCAGAGCCGCAGTACAGCATCGAGAAGAGAAGCAATTACCACTAGATTCTTTAACTTGTCTACCTCTTTTCTTCAGCATATCAACGGATCTGACGCCTTTGCCCTCTTACCTAGGGCGGTAGATAAGGAAGTGGAGGTAGAGCAAAAGGGAATAGGGGGCTTACGAAGCCGAATAGGTGCAAGGTTAGAATCAATCTCAAATAGAGACTTAAGGGCAAATGCTAACTCACGCTTGCAACCAGCTCGAACATCAGAGCACATTATAGGTTTTGATCTATACCAATAGGCTTAATATTATCGTCGGCCATGAGAGGATCAAAAGGACCAAGTGGGATGAAATAAAAGGATTAGGGACGGGGAGTATAGCTTTGAGATCTAGAAGAAGGGCAAAAAAACAAAAGACCTCAAAGAAGACGAGAGAGATAGATAGAGAGAGAGAGAGAGAGAAGAGTTAGGGAGGAACTAAGAATAGAGATGGGGTAAGGAAGACGAAGGGGAGAGGATGTATATAAAGGAGCTAGAGCAACACCGAAAGAGTGAGGAATTTAAAACAAAAGGATGGGATGACAAAAATGCCCCTTTTCTGTAGACATGACTTTTTGATGTCAAAAATGCCCAAAGCTTTCCTATGAGACCAATTGGGTAAAAAAGAAGAAAAGAATGAATTGATATAAAGGGATAAGAGCAACAGAGACAGAGTAAGAAAATTAAAACAAAGGGTGAAATGATAAAAAAATACCCTTTTTTCTTGGGAACATCAACTTTTTGATGCCAAAAATGCCCAAAGCTTTCCGATGAGACTAATTGGGTAAGAAAGAAGGGAAGAGGGGATGGATATAAAGGGATAAGGACAACACGAAAAGAGCGAAAAAATTAAAACAAAAGAGTAGGGTGACAAAATGCCTTTCCTCGGGATATCACTTTTGATACCGAAAATGCCCAAAGCTTTCGATGGTAAAAAAAGAAGGGGAGGGATGGATATAAAGGGATAAGAGAAACATGGAAAGAGCGAAGAAATCAAAATAGAAGGGTGGAATGATAAAAAAACTCCTTTCCTTGAGAACATTGATTTTTTTTATGCCAAAAATGTCCAAAGCTTTTTTGATGAAACCAATTGGTTAAGAAAGAAGGCAAGGGGGATGGATATAAAGGGATAAGGGAACACCAAAAGAGCGAGAAAATTAAAACAGAAGGTTAGGATGACAAAATGCCCTTTCCTTGGGACATCAACTTTTTGATACCAAAATGCCAAAGCTTTTCGATGAGATCAGTTGGGTAAAAAAAAAGTGAAGGGGATGGATCTAACTAGGTAAAGATGAAATGAAATGAGACAAAAATTAAAACAAGAGGGTGGGATGATGAAAATGCCCCTCTCTTTGGGAATATCAACTTTTTGATGATAAAAAAGCCCGAAGCATTTCCCGTGAAACTGACTGGGTAAGAAAAAAGAAAGAGAAAGAGATGAATATAATGAGATAAGGATGACTTTGAACAAGCAAGAAAATTAAAACAGAGGGATGGGATGACAAAAATGCCCCTTTCCTTGGGGACATCAACTTTTTTGATATCAAAAATGCCTAAAGCTTTCTCGTGAATCTGGTTAAGTATGAAAGAAGACGAAGTGGATGAATATAAAGAGATAAGCACGACTTTAAATGGGTGAGAAAATTAAAACAAAGGGTGGAATGACAAAAATGCCCCTTTCCTTAGGGACATCAACTTTTTGATGCAAAAATGCCCAAAGCTTTTCAGAAGACCGGTTGACTTTTTTTAATAAAGAAAGTATTCCTATTACTTATATCATTAAAATAGAATTAATTCTTTAACATGACAATTAACTTAATTAAGTTCCATATTTCAACCTTATCTTTTCAACAAGAAAAATGCTTATACAAAAAGACTTTTAAAAAAGGATATTACTCCTCAAATATCCAAACTTAATATCAACTAAGTTTGATGAAGGTGAGATCAAACAATGAGAAAATTTAGATCTCAATAAAATTTAAATTGTTTCAATATATATTTTACAAGTTAGGTTTTGAACCTTAATTGAAACCCTATTATGAGCATGGCTAGAACTATCAAGTTTTACATATTAAGGTTTTATTGGTTCTAAATAAGCTTTTAATAGTTCAAAATTTTGATCCAATGGGTTGAGCTGAGAATCAAAACTTAACCCATGAAAATTTTGAATTTGATAAAAACTTAAATATTGTCTAAATCAATATGGTATCAAAAAGGAAACTAATTTTATGAATTTCTAAATTAAACAAGATATGCAACATTAGCCACTGAATCCAAAATAGATATGCATAAATTTAATAGCTCATTAGTACTGACAGTCTGTAATTTTAAGAAATAGAATATTGTTATAACCTTCATTTTGGCATTTGTACGTCAAAGAAAATAGTGTGCGCAAGTGGTTTTCAATTACCACTACATTAAAGATATCGGTAATATAAGTTTCTTTATAAGAAAAGGCAAGATATCAGGCATATAGCTAAATATAAGGTATGGCAGTATACTTTTTATCTTTTCTTATAAATATAATATAGCTGTCACTCTAAATAGAGGCCATAAAAAATATGTGCATAATAGAAGATAAATATGAGGAAAGAAGAGAATAAAATTGATATGAAAGAAAAATTATATATCTCCCTTACAAGTGTTCAATTCGTTGTTACTTTAAATATTAATCTAACTTTTAAGAAACCAAATATCTTAATCTTAAACCTTAATCAAATTTTAGACCTAATAAACCTGAATTACCTAACAAGGTCATAAATAAAATCCATAAAAACAAGTTTTAAACTAGATTATAGGTGAGAACAATAAAAATTCAATTCCATCAATATCCAAAAATTGGACCTAATGAGCTAAGTGTAAATTAAGACTTGATTCATGCTTTTTCTGTATTAAGAAAAATCTTTCCATCCTAATTTTTTTAAAACAAGGTGAAAACTTAATATATTTCAAATTATCATTAGATCTAAATAAAATAAGAGATCTTAAAAATCTTTGAGTCAAATAAGAAATATCACCTTCACCACTGAATATAGAATAAGATAACAAATAGTTCTAACAAACAAAAAATTTTTATTACCATGAATTTTCTTTTAATATTATTCTTATTTTTATTTTTTTATTCTCTCTTATTGTTTCATTATTATTCATGCTTCTATATAAAGAAAAAGAAATAAAAAAATTCTTTTATTGGATAGTTATTGCTCTCTTTAACTTATTGCTTTTTTTTGAGTTACCTTAATTATTAGATTTTCTTATTTTTTTTAACATTAAAAAAATTATTACTTTCTTTCTTGTCACAAATTCACTTTTAACCTAATTAACTTTTTTTTATAATTAACTTACCTTAAAGAACCTAAAAGAAAACCCTAAGACACTTTTCATAAAACATAATTAATTTAAAGAAACAAATAATAAATTTTAAAAACTTTCTAATTTATTTAGACACCTTGTTTGAATTGCATTGCATTTCCATAAAATACTTTATGGGCGCAACCCTTAATAACATAAGGTGATGATTTTATTACCCTTCCTTAGCCCACAAACCACCACCTTGCATAATGCATAAACCCAAGCCTTTAACTCTAAAATTAACTAGACGTCAGCCCTTAAGAAACTCGAGCTCAGTAGGATAAGGCACCCGAAAGAGTTGGACCAGATCGGGATTGACTAATTAACTAATGTCTAAAAAAGAAAAGAGAAGTAATTATTTAATTAGTTCCGTTCGCTTACCTAGTAAGCAAAAGGGGGACCCCCACTGACCTTACCCTTAACTGACTAGTCGATCAGCTAATTTTTGACTTGGAGTGCTCCAAGGCAGTCTTGAAAGGTAGAGCTGTCTAGATCTAGGTTAAACCTAGAGTAGAGAGTCTAATCTTTGTTAACTTGATTGCTAATAATTATTAAACCCTAATTAAATTATTCTTCATTGCTCTTAGTTCTAGGAATCTCTTAGGATACTTCTTTTAGAATCTTCTTCTTTTCTCTCTTTACATAACATAAAAAAAATTTTCTAAATTGCAACTTGAAAATGGGAGTCCGATTGATTAGTAAGGATAGATCTAGTCCCTTGACGAAGAAAAAGTAATTATAGAGGAATTAGGACATCCCCTTAGCCCTAGAATACTGCTACCTAATTGGATCTGCCCAACCATTATGCATTCAACTACCCAAACAAATGCGGCTAGTTTTGAGATTAAACCTCGAATTATCAACATGCTTCCTAAATTTATAGGAATTGAGGATGCTTACATTTTTATTAGAGAATTTGAGGAAGTATGTGATACTATGAGAATGCATGAACTTTTAGAATATGCTATACAACTTAGGCTAATTAACTTTGCTCTTAAGGAAAATGCTAAAAAGTGGCTGTATAATTTACTTACTCAGTCGATTTTGACTTGAGAAGGTTTTATTAAAGCATTCTTGAGAAAATTCTTTCCACATCATAAAACAGCCAAGTTGAGAAATGAAATTGCCCAATTTCATCAATTAGAGGGAGAGCCTTTCTGGAAGTGTTTAGATCGATTTATGAATCTGTTAAGCCAATGTCCACACCATAGGATAGAGACTTGAAGGTTATGTCAAACCTTCTATAAAGGTCTAAACTTAAATTCCAGAACTATGCTCGAGTCAATGTGTCAGGATGACTTTATGTAGAAATCATCCAATGAAGCCTAGTAGTTTCTAGAAGATTTAGCAGAAAATAGCTTAAAATGAAAGAAAACTAAGAAATCTGAACCACACCAATAAGAGGTGGTATGCACCAATGCTCTCCATCTATAGTTGAAGAAGCTAAGATGGCATCTCTGATTCGTAGGATAGAAGCCTTGAAACTTAAGGGATAGGCCCCAATAAATCATGTAAACCAAGTGGCTGCACCTATCTGCACTGGATGTAATGAGCCAGGATATATAGTAGAAGAGTGCCCCCACTTCATGACCCAAACTGAAAATAGTTGTACATAGGTGAATGCAACCTATCAAAGAACAACTAATAATTCTTATGCACCAACATATAACCCAGGGTGGAGGAATCATTCAAACTTTGCCTGGTCACAAGGTCCTAGTGCAAATGGTTCCAACTTCAACCAACCTAACCCAAGGTCCAATTTTACAGAAAATAACCTACCAGTCAATGAGAATGAAAAGAGGTATAGTTCTCTAGACAAGGCCCTGAAAATCCTAGTTAAATCCTAAGCTGACACTTATGCCATGATAAAAAGCACCAACACCATCCTGAATAACTTTATGCAAAACATAGGACAACAGCTATCCACTAATACTCAGGCCCTAACTCATTTGGAGATACAGGTAGGTTAGTTAGCCACAACCATAAGTAAAAAAGAATAGGATAAGCTACCGAGTCAACCCGAAGCTAACCCTAGGAACCTAAACATCCAAGGATCAAATCAAGGAGCCCAGATTAACCAACTAAGTATCATTCATACATTAAGATCTAAAAACTAAATAGATAACCAGGAGGATATATATGAAGAAGAAGAATTAGAAGCCCCACTACTTGAACAACTTATTGAGCTAGGTCAGCCAGAAACACATGAGGCATCAGAGTCTGATGTAATGCCCAACCCACTAACTGACCCCATGCCAAAAGAAGATGAACCAAAAATCAGAATTGTAGCACCATTCCCAAATAGACTTAAGCCCAATCAAAATTCAGCCCAATTAGATAAAATTTTGGAGGTCTTTAAGCAAGTTAAAGTGAACATCCCCTTACTGGACGTGATCCAACAGGTCCCAACCTATATCAAATTCCTTAAGGATCTATGTACCAAAAAGAAGACCACAAATATGCCCAAGAGAGCTTTTCTGGAAGCCAGTGTGAGCTCTTATCTATCAAACCACATGCCAGTAAAATACAAAGATCTAGGATCACCTACTATTTCATGCATTATGGGGAACAACCTCATAAATAGGGATTTATTAGATTTAGGAGCAAGTGTTAATATATTATCATTCTTTGTATATGAGCAACTAGGGTTGAAAGAACTAAAGCCTATGGGAATGACCCTACAACTAGCAGATCACTCTTTGAAAGTACCCAAAAGAATAGTAGAGGATGTATTGATCAAAGTTGGTGACTTTATCTATCTAGTGGACTTTGTGATTTTAGAAACTAAGCCAGTGACAAATCCAAAGAGCCACATCCCAATGATTTTAGGTAGACCATTTTTAGCTACAGCTAATGCCCTAATTAATTGTCGAAATGGATTAATAAAACTTTTCTTTTAGAATATATCAATTGATCTTAATATTTTTAATCTTACCATTACACATCAAATGAGTGACTCAAATTATGTTCAGGATACTGTTTATAATCCAATTGACCTTGGTGACGAAGAGCTTGACCTAAAAATCTGCATGAACCAAGATGGGGAGCAAATTAATGAGGTTGATACAATTGATGAAAAATCAAGATGGGAACCTCCAAAATTAAACCATTAGAGAAAGTACCTGAACCAATACCCAAACCATCAATAGAGGAAGCACCCAAATTAGAACTGAAACTACTTCCTAAGCACGTCAAATATGCATACTTTGGTCCATCAAAAACCCTACCTGTAATTATTTTAGTTGACCTAGACTCGTCACAAGAAGTGGAACTACTGAATGTCCTAAGAGAAAATAAAGAAGCATTAGAATGGACCATGGCTGACATAAAAGGGATTAGCCCCTCGATCGTTCAACATAGGATTCACTTAGAGGAAGAAGCCAAGCCTACAAGAAAATTCCAAAGGAAACTTAACCCAGCTATGAAGGAAGTAGTAAGGAAAGAGATCATCAAACTCCTTGATAATGGTATAATTTATCCTATTTCAGATAGCTTTTGGATAAGTCCTGTGCAAGTGATGCCCAAGAAGTCAGGAGTTACTGTGATACAAAATGACAACAATGAGTTGGTTCCTATAAGAATTCAAACAGGATGAAGGGTGTGCATCGATTATAGAAAATTAAATGCTACCACTAAGAAGGACCACTTTTCTTTGCCCTTTATAGACCAAATGTTAGAACGATTAGCAGGGCATGACTTTTACTATTTTCTGGATGAATACTCTGGTTACAATCAAATTGCAATAGCCCTAGAGGATCAAGAGAAGACAACATTTACTTGTCTATATAGAACCTTCGCGTATAGACGTATGCCCTTTGGCTTGTGTAATGCACCATCTACTTCTCAAAGGTGCATGTTTAGTATTTTCTTCTGATATGGTAGAAAGTTCCTTGAGATTTTCATGGATGACTTTTTATTTTTGGTTTTTACTTTTTTGAATTCCTATATCACTTAGACTGGTCTTAGAAAGATGCAAGAAAATCATCTAGTACTAAATTAAGAGAAGTGCCAATTTATGGTGAAGGAAGGTATGTTCTTGGCCATCTAATTTCAAATATAGGTATAGAAGTAGACAAGGCCCAACGTAGATTTGATTGCAAATCTTTCTCCACCTAAATCAGTCAAAGAAATAAGATCATACCTTGGACATGCTAGATTTTATAGAAGATTTATCAGGAATTTTAGCAAAGTGGCTCGACCATTGACTAACCTATTAGCCAAAGAAGTCAAATTTGACTTGGCATCTGAATGTCTTGAGTCCTTTGAATATTTAAAGAGAGAATTAACCTTAGCACCAATCGTTCAACCCATCTATATGGACTCACCTTTTGAGCTGATTGACGCATCCAATCATGCCATAGGAGCGGTCCTAGGGCAAAGAATTGATAAGCTACCTCAAGTGATTTACTATATAGTGAAGACCTTAAATGATGCACAACTCAACTATTCTACCCACTAAAAAAGAATTTTTAGCTGTGATATTTACTAAAAAAAAATTAGGTCTTACTTAGTGGGGTCTCATGTAGTCATCTATACTGATCACTCTACAATTAGGCATCTTCTTTCAAAGAAGAATGCTAAGGCACACTTAATTAGATGGATCTTGCGCTTACAAGAATTTGACCTAGAGATAAGAGAAAAAAATGGTACTGAAAATAGTAGCTGATTATTTATCTAGGTTAGCGATCACACCTACTGAAGAACTACCTGTCAAGAGTCCTTTCTGATTATCAACTTTGTCTGCCACCATGAAACATGGTATGCCGATATAGTCAATTACTTAGCCACTGGTCAAATTTCGATGCACTGAATGCTTAGGACAGAAATTGATTTCTCTCTCAAGTAAAATCTTTAATTGGGATGATCATATTTATTTAAACAATGTTGTGACTTGATTATTAGGAGATGCATCCCAGATCAAGAAGGTGGGAGCATTTTATCTTTTGCCATGACCAAGCTTGTGGTGGTCATTTTAGAGCTAAAAAGACAGTGGCAAAGGTGCTCCAATGTGGATTCTACTGGCCTAACCTATTAAAGATGCTTATAAATATTGTAAAAATTATGTTAGGTGCCAAAAAATAGGTCGGATCATAAAAAGAGATATGATGCCTATGAATCCAATATTGATTGTAGAAATTTTTGATGTATGTGGAATTGACTTTATGGACCATTTTCAAATATTTTAGAAATGAATATATTTTGATAGCCTAGATTCGTATCCAAGTGGATAGAGGTAATACCTTACAGAACTAATGACAGCAAAATTATTGTAAAATTTCTCAAAGAGTATCCTCTCCCGCTTTGGTATTCCAAGGGCTATTATCAGTGACCATGAAATACACTTTTGCAACAAATCATTTGCATCACTAATGAGAAAGTATAACATCACCCATAAGATGATCACACCTTATCACCCACAAACGAGTGGGCAAGTAGAAGTTTCTAATCGACAAATCAAACAAATCCTAGAGACCGTGAGCTCTAAGAGAAAAGATTGGTCAGTGAAGCTAGTGGATGCACTTTGGGCGTATCGCACTGCCTTCAAAACAAATTTAGGAACGTCTTCTTATAGGCTTGTATTTGGTAAAATGTGTCACTTGCCAGTAGAATTAGAACATAGGGCAATGTGGGCCATAAAATAATTAAACATGGATTTGGATGCAGCCAAAGACCAAAGAAAATTACAAGTGGATGAACTTGAAAAAATTAGAAACAAAGCATATGAGAATGCAAAAATTTATAAGGAGAGAACTAAAATCTTCTACAACGAAGCTATCTTTAGAAAATTTTTGACTCGTGGGCAAAAAATTCTCTTATACAATTCAAGACTTCATCTATTTTTTTGAAAAATTAAGATCTAGATGGACTAACCCATACATAGTAAAAGAAGTCTTCTCACATGGAGCGATAGAAATTGAAAATCCAAGTAATGATGCTATATTCAAAGTTAATGGGCAACGCTTGAAACCATTCTTAGAATTATCCATTGAAGAAGCTGGGGAGGTTATGATCCTATATGAACCAGAGTAAGCCATAACGTTTGGTAGAAGATGTTAAACTTAGCACTTTTGGGAGGCAACCCAAAATTTTATTTTTTGACCTTTTTTTAGTGATTCTTATTTTTAGGAATAAGAGACTACTCCACACGGTTACTCCTAACATTACATGAGGCTTATCTCGTCCAAATAGTATTTCTCCTTGTTTTATTCTTCCTTACTTCATTGAGGACAATGGAAATTAAGTTATGAGGTAAGAAAAACTTTTTTTAAAAATATTTTAAAAATACCATGTGCTATGAAAGAAATTTTTGAGCAAAATTGACTAGGAAAAGTAATAAAGTTAGAAAGTATTGGCTAATTAAGGAATAGACTAGATGAACTTTTAGTAACCTACTTAGGTCATATAAAGGCTATTTACTTTTATGTACACTGACGAGGTAAATTAGGTATAGTTGTAAGGTCAATTGAAGATTCAATTATTACTAAAATTGGTAACTGATATGCACCCTAATAAGAAAAACTTGATTTAAGGAAAGAACTATCTGCTTGATAATATATATATATAAATAAATAAGTCTAAACATCAGTTTTTTATCGAGTAATCGGGCACCTTCGCCTAAGTAAGCGTTGTTGTTCATATCAAAAAGTGGGCAATGTGAAGACATCGCTAAAAAAAATTAAAATAAATAAATAATAAATAAATATATCAGGCAGTGTGAAAGTTACCTCAGGTTATGTGCTTAATTTAAGAATATATAGAAAATTGACCAAAGTAAGTGATAAGCGAAGATACTATTGTTTCTTACAAGCTAGTACCGAAATGCTAAGTTAGCCATTACAAACATAAGTGCTGTAGATCTATAGTTGAACTCTAAGAAAGTTTTTGATAGTTATGACTGCAAAATTTACTTCAGAAACTCAATACTTAGTGATACTGGTTAGCTTACCTTAACCCTAGATTTAATTTTGCAAAAGAGAATTATACGCATGGTTTTATTTAAATACATTGCTAAGGGACTAGCAATGATTAAGTTGGGGATGTGATAAGTCTATTTATTATCTTAATTTAACCATTAAAATAAATATTAATTACTTTAAATTTATTAAGAATTGATACTTTTTATGGATGTTTACAGAAAAGGAGCCTATAGGTGAAAAGAGCTCAATTTTTGAAGTCCAACGATGTAGATGACACTCAAATCAGGACTCGGTTACTAAACTGGAGCCATCGTCAAGCGTCGAGAAGAGAAGGGATCACCACTAGGTGCTTTAACTTGTCTACCTCTTTTCTTTAGCATATCAAAGGATCTGATAGTCTTTGCCCTCTTACCTAGGGTGGGAGATAAGGAAGTGGAGGTAGGGAAAAAGGGAATAGGGGGCTTACGAAGCCAAACAGGTGCAAGGTTGGAATCGATCTCAGATTGAGACTTAAGAGAAAATGCTAACTCACGCTTGAAGCCAGCTCGAACATCGAAGCGCATTATAGGTTTCTTATGTTGGTGCAGATTATGACTACCTAATTGATAAGACTGAGTTTAGAGTTACACTCTATGTCCTTAAGATAATTTTGTCCCATAACGGTGCTTACAGTTTGTATGATGATTGTCTTTCAGGATACAACAGTCTTCTTTGATAAATGTAGCACTACAATTCATCAAAATTTTGAACCAAGAATGTTTTTCTCTTTCTATGCACTATAGATATACTTTCCTTAGAAGAGTATGCAAATGCCTAAAGAGGAAAGGAATTGGAATTGATTTGATTGAACGAAATACAAAGGTCTAAGGTCCTATTTATAGCCTTTAGGTGTCTTTTGGAGGCATCCTTATGGGTTTAATTGATTTGAATTGAATTGATCGGATTTGATCAACTACTAGCCCTTCATACATCATTTCACATTGTGATCACTACAAAAAAAAAATGACTTATTATGACGAATTAATTCAACGCAACATGTACAAAAGTCATCGTAATAAATTATTACGATGATAAAAAATTTGTCGTAATACATTACAAATCGTCGTAGTAATATGTTGTTGTAATAACCTATTACAGCGACTTATTTTCGCCGTAATATCAACCTATTACGGCGAAAATAAGTCATCGTAATAGGTTTTTATTTAAATTTTAAAAATATTAAAATCTTATTACGGTGACTTATTTTCGCCATGATATCAACCTATTACGGCAAAAATAAGTTGCCGTAATAGGTTTTATTTAAATATTAAAATTTAATTAAAATTATTACGGTGACTTAGTTTCGCCGTAATTGATATTACGGCGAAAATAAGTCACCGTAATAAGATTTTAATATTTTTAAAATTTAAATAAAAACCTATTACGATGACTTATTTTTGCCGTAATAGGTTGATATTATGGCGAAAATAAGTCGCTGTAATAAGATTTTATTTAAATTTTAAAAAAATTAAAATTTTATTTAATATTTTTTGTATTGCACCTGTTACAATAATATAATATTAAAGCAACGATACTAGAAATAATTTTCTAATATAAAAGTTTCACAAAAAAATTAATAAAATTTTCATTCATTTCAATAAAATCATCATATACAATGTTTCAAAAATACATAATTTAAAAAAAATACATGTACTATGGAGGTGAAGTCTGCTGGGATCCACTAGGATGATATCCAGGCACTAACTGTCGCATGAAAGCAGTGAGCTCAGCAGTCGTCGCCTTTAGATCCTGGATAGTCTTCTCTTGTTGAGTGAGTTTATCCTCTTGCCGAGCGAGCTTATCTTCTTGTTGAGCAAGCTTATTCTCTTGCTGAGCGATGAGCTCTCGGCACTCATGTAATTCACCCTTTAATTGTGAGTTTTCAGAAGATGAAGAACTACCTCTAATTCGATGTACCTTTCGGTAATGGACCCCATCCTCTTTTATAACCAGATCTAGAGCCTAAAACCTCCTCCAAAATGACATCCTCATTGATTGGTTCTACTGTAGAGTCCTGTGAGGAAAGTCGCTCTATTAACTGTGCCTGCAATGAAAAGAAAACAAATTCAATATGTTTAGTATAAAACATTACATTCAATAATATTATATTTTTAATTGATAAAACTTACATGGGTTCTTCAGCTTTTTCATTTATCCATTGATTCTTCTTTTTATCAAAATGAAGAGTATTCCACAGATGAAGTCTTGATGGCTCCTCTCCCGTAACAGGATCTCTCTGAAAAGAAACAATAATAATTTAAAATAATAATTTAAGACAATAATCTAATACAATTATCAATGTATCATGGAATATCTAATACAATGTATTAATGTAATAAAATACAATGTATCAATGTATCAATGTAATAATCTAATACAATGTATCAATGCATCAATGTAATAATCTAATACAATGTATCAATTCATCAATATAATACAATTATCAATGTATCAATGTATCAATGTAATAATCTAATACAATGTATCAATGCATCAATGTAATAATCTAATACAATGTATCAATATCAATGTAATACAATTATCAATGTATTAATTTATCAATGTAATAATCTAATTTCATTACACATCTGACCCTACCCAGGCCCCACAATGATGGGAACCTCACGCATTAAGCAGCCCATCACAAAATAGAAATGAGGAAAAAACAAGGAACAACTTATGGAAGAAAAACACTAGAAAGATAAAAGAACAATAAAGAAGGAATAAAAGAAGTAAAAAAATTAGGAAGGGAAAGGAAGGGTTGCATGCATTACAAAGATCTGAAACAGAATACTAACTTTAGTCTTATCTGATATAATATATTATGTATAATTAGATTATAAATCTAACCAAGCCATCATAAGTATATCCATAATTCCACCTTTACCAAGTTCAATTTACTTCGTATCCTAAAAAACCATACAAAATCTCCAACATTTCTTCCCGTGTGAAAACTTCTATAACCATAAAATGCCCTAATACATCCCAAAATATCTCTAAACAACCTAAGATAGCCGCACGAACTCTAAAATTCTAATTCCTCATAGACTCTAGAGATACGAATTCGTTCCTTTATCACAGAAAAACTAGGTTTCTAATCCCCTTGGTCGAATCATTTCCTCAACTAGGTCATGAGTTGATGGTTCAACCTACAAGTTGACTGTACAGTCTAAGATTGCAAGTCCCGAAAACCCTCCCCCTTTTCTCAAACCACTCTTCCTATATCTCAGATCCGATCCTTCCATCTAAAATTCTCAAACCACTCTTCCCGAACACTTTTTCTATGTTCACTTTCCACTACTAAGAATGACCCTAACGTAGGTGAACTAGATAATCCATGGTGGACTTCAATAATGTACTTATCACCTTGAAGGCCATCTTGCAGTGGACAAGCACACCCTTCTCTATTCTTTTTATCCTTGTAAACCTCATATGAATGACAAATTGGCCTGCTCTATTTATTAATCACATGCTCTTTGATCATTAATAACATCCCCAACCTAAGGAAAAGCATATAATTACCTTTTCTATGAACTTACAAAACGCTATTGATAAGTTCATGCACATGACATACTGCATGGTCCAAGCCAATGCATAAAATAGATAAGAAATTGCGTGACAAATGTCATTATAATGAAACTGGTCAAAAATTTGCAAAAGAACGAATCCTAAATAGGCAACAATTGGCTAGACAGGTAGAAACTTACCCAAGCATCAGCCCTAGTTCATATGATATAACAGAAATCCTATTAATTAACTTGCATATGCAGGATAACATTCATTTTCTTCCTTCCACTATTCATACTATGTATCAAAGAGAATTTAGATTGGCATGGTGCATATCAAAGAGAATTTAGATTGACATGGTACATAACAAAGTGACCTTAGAATCCCTACAGATTCTATAACCATCATTACGATCTAGAAAACCAGCACTCATTAGATGATATAGAAGTTTAGCTCCTCAATTGAAGGGCACAAAAATATGTTCTGAGACCGGTAGTGCTGTAGTGAAACACAAAGTCCTGGACAATGATGATCGAAAATTATATGTCAGAAAATGAAAAGAGAGTTCACTTATTTGCTCCTTCGCATGTCCATGTATTACCTCTTACACTTAGGGGTAAATGAACCAAGTTTGATCAAACCTGGGTCTGCTCAAGCCCAGCTTCAAATTAATTTCAAGCTTGAAATGTTTGTTCAAGCTTGGTCTGTTTACCATTATTTCAAGCTTAATTTGAGCCTAATTTCAAACTGAACCAACATGAGCCCAAAAGAGTATTCTGAAATGCTTTATCTAGCCCGAATTCAAGCTTGAATTCTAGTTTGAACCAAGCTCAATTCAAGCTTGAATTCAAGCTTGGTTCAAGCTTGGTTTATCTGATGAACACTTAATGGATTCAAACATTAAAACATATGCACTTAAAATCTCACCTAAAGATAAAGTTTAGGGGAAAAATACTAAAAATGCTATTGACTATGCTGCTCTACAGAAAACCAAGCCTTATTGAGCTGAGCTTGAACTAGCTGGTAGTTTTGTTGGATCAACCTTTCTTCATTTAGTTTCAAACCAACCTTTCTATCTTGTTGTTCCTTTCTTTTTTTTAAAAAAAAAATAAAGGTCTTTCTGCAATATTTTGCTGTAGAATATGTGCCGGCTGCAATACTGAGAACCTTATCTAGCACTCAACATAGATGCTAGATCAAATCTTTCATAAATATGACTACACTAGATTTATAACACTACAACAATATCAGACCATAAATACATAAATATAAAAGCACTAGGTTCACAGTATTCTTTACCATATCATAAGAGTGAGCCGGTATAGACTTCGATCCAGTGAGAGCAACATATGGCTGCAATTCCCGATTAGATTTATTTGTTTCTAATTTTTTCTACATCAAAGAATTAATGAAAATGGTTACATGAGTTTATAAAAAATATAAACTATTAAAATATTTATATGGATGTATTTACCTTATACTCATCTGAATAAAAGTAATCACATAGAAAGTCAGTCACTCTGCGAGACACGAGATGGCTTATTTTATTTTGCTAAGCTCACACTTGTGTCCCCACCATGACTAATGAAGTGGATATGAAGCCGATATCTAAATTCTGATAAACTTTATTCATTTGAAACTCAATACCTTTTTTAATATGATCTAAATTCATATCAAGATCGAACTTCTCCTGCAAGTATATATATATATATAAATTATAAAAGTTATAAGGTATATTAAGTACATTAAATATAATCTAAAGTAATCTAATACAATTATACTGACCTGAAGTCGATCGATCATAGATGCTTTCTGTGCATCAGTGATCTCACTCCACTTTCTGACCGCAAGTGGTGCCATGTCACGTACAACCACTCCTATCTCGGTCAGAAACTCAGAGCGAAACTCTCCTAATGGTCGTCCAACCTCAGGTGGCAGAAGAATAGGCAACTTTTGTCTACGACGCGTTTCAATCAGATGTGCGGACTTGTAACCGCGAGCAGGACCTCGGCCCTTCTTCTTTGATGATGTAGCTGCAAAACATAATGAACTAAATTAGTGCAAAATAACATAAAAAAATATATCCAAATAATATAAGTTTAAAGTAGAGTTATGACATGATGCACCGACAGATGACCCTTCTGTCAGAGCTGGAATGTAAGGATAATCATCTCGCCTCGATGTAGCAGGAGTATCTCTCGAAGACATCTGCAAACAAACATACAAACTAGAATTAACAAATAAGAAAGTATAAGAACATATAGTTATAATAAGTAAAAAAAAATGAATGCTACCAAATTAATCACTGTCATCACTAATATGCTCATTTTCTTCATCATCCTCCATATCAGAACTATGTATAGATCCCTCACTGTCATAATCAGCTAGTGTGTCGTACTCCTCAACATCTTCGCATATAAAGTCATCTTGACCGACATCACTTTGACCTCTAATGTTTTCTTGAATTGTAACTATTTCAGCATCAGTGTCCATACGCCGAGATGTTATTAAGTCCATATTAGGTTGCTCACATGTGAATCAAAGGGCTGCTGAATCATCTTCTTGATATACTTCTTCCTGAACATCATCATCCTTTTTTGGAATATCGATCCACAAATGACGATGACTAACCTTGTATACCACTTTCCAATTAGAATTATTCTTCAAATCATCCAAGTAGAAAACCTTTTCAGCTTGTGATGCTAAAATGAATGGCTCATGTTTGTACCATTCTGAACTAATATTTATACTTGTAATATTATAATGTTGTTGCATTCTCATGTGCTTTGGTTCAGTTTAAACCATTTGCACTTGAACATTATCGCCTTACAACCTTTAACAAAATGAAATTCAAGGACCTCTAATAATATACCATAAAAGTTAATTTCTTCTCCTAGATGAGTAGAGGGAACACAAATGCCACTATTCTGTGTTTTATGGCCAACATCCCGAGTAACAGTGATAAATTTAATACCGTTCACCACACAGCCAGTATACGAGAATACACGACTGTCGGGACCAATAGCCAATGAATAAAGCTCATCAGTAGCTTCAGATGCCCCAGCAAAATGCTTATTTAATATCTGGATAAACCAAACATCAACGTCATTTGAAATAAAGATATATGATATATTAATTGATAATATAAATGAATGTACGGGCTTACTTCATTTTTAAACCACTCCAAAAATCTTTCCTTTTGTAATTGGTCCAGTTGTTCCGGTCTAGTTGGATTTAGCTGATCAATGTGTTGGCTATATAGAACATTACGCTAATGAGCACTATAGAAAATTGCATGATATGAAGAAATAATTTTACAAGTATACTTACTTGAGAAATGGTTGCACCTCTGGACAATTATTGATGAGGTACCAATGTACTTGTTTTAAAGTTTTATCATCTAAATGCACCATTCTTCCTTTTCCAAGAGGCCGCCAACGAGTTGCAAATATATTTAATTGCTTGTCCAAATGGCTATCCGAATCAAAATTTCGTTCCGGACGATTGAATTTTGTTTCTATGCCTCGAAGATACATTGAACAAAATGTTAGAGACTCGTTGACAACATAAGCTTCTGCAATTGAACCTTCCGAACGAGCCTTATTACGTACGTATTGTTTATACGTACCAAGTGCCCTTTCAAAAGGATACATCCATCTACTTTGAACAGGTCCGGCAAGTAAGGCCTCGTAAGGCAAATGAATTGATAAGTGCACCATAACGTCAAAAAATGCTGATGGGAAAATTTGTTCAAGCTTACATAAGATCACCACAATCTGCTCTTGTAACAACTCCAAATCCCTAACATACAATGTCCTTGAACAAAGTTGTTGGAAGAAGTACTACTCTCATGTTTCTGCAAGAATGGTTGAATGCCAATAGGTAACAATCTTTGAAGTAGTACATGACAATCATGTGTCTTCAAGTCGGATATCTTTCCATCACCTTCATTTATGCACCTTGAAATATTGGAAGAATATCCATCGGGCACCTTCACAGATTTTAGCCACTTACAGAATTGTCTTCTTTCATCTAATGTTAAGGTGTAAGATGTAGGAGGCTTATAAACTCTATTACCTTGAGTTTGTAACCACAACTCCCTTCGGATCCCCATTGAAGCCAGGTCCTCTCTTGCTTTATATGTGTCTTTTGTCTTACCTTCGATGCTTAATAAAGTTCCCATGACATTGTCACAAATATTCTTCTCAATATGCATTACATCTAAGTTATGTCTCAATTTTAATGATGACCAATACTCCAACTCGAAGAAAATGCTCTTCTTATACCAATTCAACTCATTTGGTGCATGCTTTCGCTTTCGATGTTTATTGTTTGGATGCTTTCCGGACTGTTCAGCAGCTATGTGTTCTAATTGCATTAAAATTTCTTCTCCGGTCAACATTTTTTGGTTTGACTCCATGCTCCTACTTTCATCATGGAGTCTACTATTTCGCCACTTGTGATAAATAGGCAAGTAACGGCGATGTCCCATATAGCAAATCTTGTCTTTTAGCTTTTTGAATGAGGTTTGCTCATTACAAATTGGACATGCCTTATAACCCTTTGTGCTCCAACCAGATAATAACGAGTATGCTGAAAAATCATTTATAGTCCATAAAACAGCTACGTGTATCCGAAAACTCTCTTTGGTAGATGCATCATATACATCAACACCTTCGGTCCATAAATGTTTAAGTTCATTCACTATTGGCCTTAAAATATATCCATATCCCTTCCTGGAGATTTAGGACCGGGGATAAGCAATGACATCATAAAGAATGTCTCTTTCATATATTTCCATGGAGACAAGTTATAAGGTACTAAAATGACGGGCCACATACTGTATGCATTACTCATGTTTCCAAATGGATTGAATCCATCTGAAGCAAGACCTAACCTTAAATTTCTTGGTTCACTGGCAAAATTAGGATACTTTTGATCAAAATCTTTCCATGCTTCTCCATCTGCTGGATGCCGTAACACCCCATCTGTAATCGATCGCTTATCATAGTGCCACCTCATATCTTCAGCTGTATATCTTGAGGCATATAGATGTTTCAAACGAGGTGTGAGTGGAAAATACCGTATAACTTTATAAGGTATCTTCTTACCTTTGTCTTTAACCACTTGGTACCTAGGCTCGTTGCATATCGGACATTTTTCTAAATAGGCATTCTCCTTCCAAAAGATAGCACAATCATGCTTGCATACATGTATGTTCTCGTAGCCTAAACCCAACTCATTCATCTTCTTTTTGGCCTCATAGTGCGAAGATGGTATTCTAGTACCATTCGGAAATGCCTCTTTTAATAGTTCAAGCAACATATTGAAAGACTTATTTGTCCACCGATTGAGGACCTTAATGTGCATTAACTTCACTAAGAATGTCAAAGAAGAAAACTTTTCACATCCAGGATAAAGCTCGGATTCCACCTCATTGAAAAGATCATCCAATTTCTTACTATGATCGGTCCTTCCATGGTCAGACATCATCGGATTGTCATCATCATTGCCAACCTCAGTGTGAGCACCACTTGGGCCAGCGATGTCCTGCAATGCTTCGACCATCTCATCTTGTTCCCTTTCTGGGTCATCATCTTCATTCTCATTTTCATCTGAGACATTGCTTCCAAACTGTTCTCCATGAAAATACCACGTCTGATACGTCTTTGAGAAACCCTTTAACATACAGTGTAATTTAACTAAATCAGGCTTATGCCATTTGCCATTATAACACCGCACACAAGGACAATGTATCTTCCTTTCTTCATTAACATGAAGCCTTGCCTTTTCTATGAACTTCTTAATACCGGCATCATATTCTGGACAATTTCATTTCTTATGTATCCAACTCTTATCAATCGGCATCGTTGGTGATGTACAACAGCTGTTTGTTGCGAGATATGTTAGTGATAAAATTTTCCTTTTTTTATTCAGTGAATTGTCATACTATAACATGTCAAAATTAAGGAAAAGATTGGTAATAAAAGGACATTTTCAACATATGAATCCAAAAACTGGTAAATAATGATTCCAATCTATGATAATGTCATAATTCCAATCTATGATAAAACTATCAGTACTTCCCTAATTTTAGCATATGATGGGCAATTAGTGGTACCATGCTTGAACCAATGATGGCATTTCATGAAGCATAGTTCATATCATGGTGGGGCAATCCATATTAACAAGGCCAATCCAAAAGCTTTGCAGTCAACAATTTTAAATATATAGTTTTTAGTTTAATTAATTTCTAATTTTAAATGTAATCTATTCCCATATGCCATGCATAATCAAATAAATGGACCAAAATCATACTTACCCAACTCAAATGTGATATATTTCCACATCCATACAAAATCATGAAAGCAATCATAATCATGCAACATCAATCTACCAAATGTAGAGGAAATTCGTATCTTACTTGCAATGTTAAAAATCCAAATATCGTTACTATCCATGCACAGGCATGCTCATCCATGGTATCATATAAAACTTCAAATATATAGATGGAATAAGCACTTTTGTATAAACAAATGTACAAGGGCTTTTATATAGATGGAATAAGCACTTTTATTATGATTAGTGCAAGAAGTCAGTATGGCACCCCAACTTTGCTACACTGCACATGTTTCTTTTATTCCTATACATTTCACAGTTAATAGCAAATGAGTGATGTGCTTCCATTAGAGGATTGTGAATTTTTTCAAAGCTAATAGCATATCAAATTTGTGTCTTCCATTTAGGAGCAGGACTATAAAGGAAACCTGAAATTTTGTTTTTTTATTTAATTTTCTTACCATGTGGAATGCTTTATTTATGTCAAATTCATCCATAATACCCTTTTTTTACAGGTTTTGGACCCTAGTAATGAGAAAAATCTCAAAATTCAATACATTAATCTAGTTTTCCATATCAGAAGATCTTTAGTGCACTGATCTATCAACACCTCTGAATGAAGAATGTAGTCCAAGAATAAGCGTAATCCAAAAGCATGGTGAAGCAAACAATGACATAGAAAAAAAGATGAAGAAAAGTTAACACACTTGTCATTGAGAAGCTTCATAATTTCCAAACAATGAACTTTCGGACAACTAAACTTCCACAAGTAAATGGTAAAGATCTTCAAGGTACAATTTATTAGTTTTTACTTAAATGAGAATACTCACTTCATCCTAGAACTATCAAAACTACATAATAAATAATCTACACATCAGAAAATATTCAGGACATTGGTTAATAAATTTGTTAGTTCCTTTACTTTGAATTTATTTTTATTTTCCCTTTTGGCTTTTGTGATTAAAATTCTGAATCTTGTAGTGGAACTGTGGAAGCCACTGAAACTACCAAAACCACTGAATCTACAAAAATCAAAATTCCACATGTCGAACTAAAACCAAACTAAAGCCATGTTTTTAGACTTTCACTTTGCTTGATGATGAAATTATGTCTAATCTCTGTCTCTATTATTACGCTTTCAATAATCAATCGCTTAGTAATGGAAAAACTAGAGATGGCACCAAAAACGATCACCCATGAGCCCATTCATATAGCTAATACAAACAATTAAAAATCTACCATATGGTTCTCGAAGAAGGAATGGAGCAACAACAACAGCTTGATCTACTGGAAGCAAAATCTGATTTAATATGCCAACTCAATCTACAAATAAACCTACTGCACCTGATTAATTTAAAATCAATACTTGGCATAATAAAATATGAAAATTGGCATCCTCACTAATTTAAATAAGCTATCATCAATCCCAACTCCAGTCCTATGTTTTCTATGGCATAACTTAATAATCAAATTAAACAAAAGAGAGGTTCGGAGTATTACCTCAAATAGTGAGTTAGGAAGACCTATCTGCTTTGGTCCGGAATGTATCCACCTATGCACAATGAATCAACTCTAGTTTGGAAAATGATCCAAAGAAATATAGCACATCAATATGATCCTATGCTGGACCTCTTGTGCTAAGGACTAGGAAGACAGGAAAAGTTGCATCGACTCGCCATCCACAGGGTAACAGAAACAGAGCGGATTTGCAGCTCATGACCAAAAAAAGTGGCTTCGGCGAGAGAGGAATGAGAAGAGAAGAACGTCACAGAAGAAAAGAGAGGGGTCTACCGGCAAGTAGATGATCTGATATAAGTGCAGACAGATCCACTGTAGAGCTAATGAGGGCTGACAGAGAGGAGCTCGGCGTCTGCAGGCGGAGAGGAGCTCGGCGTCCGCAGGCGGAGAGGAGCTTGGGGGCTGACGGTGGAGAGGAGCTCGGGGGGGAAGACGGCGGAGAGGAAGGGTTTCACAAAATAAAATTGCGCAAGGATTTCTGGTGGAGTTTTAGGGGACCTTATTACGGCGAAATTAACTTTCATCGTAATAAGGTCCCGGAGAAAGAAAGATTTTTTCACTATATTACGATGATTTTTTAAACTCGTCGTAATAGGTCTTTTAATTACGGTGAAATAGTATTTTGCCGTAATAAAAAGAAAGAAAAATTAAAAAAATTAAAATCATAAAATATAATGTGGACTTATTACGACGAATTATAAAATTCATCGTAATAAGTCTTTTAATTATGGAAAAAAAAATTTGCCGTAATAAAAAGAAAGAAAATTAAAAAGATTAAAATCGTAAAATATAATGTGGACTTATTACGATGAATTATAAAATTCATCGTAATAAGTCTTTTAATTACGATGAAAAAGTTTTTCACCGTAATAAAAAGAAAGAAAAATTAAAAAATTAAATCATAAAATAAAATGTGGACTTATTACGATGAATTTTATAATTCATCGTATAAGTCTTTTATTACGATGAAAAAGTTTTTCACCATAATAAAAAGAAAGAAAAATTAAAAAATTAAAATCGTAAAATATAATGTGGACTTATTACGATGAATTATAAAATTCATCGTAATAAGTCTTTTAATTACGGCAAAAAAGTTTTTCATCGTAATAAAAAGAAAGAAAAATTAAAAAAATTAAAATCATAAAATAAAATGTGGACTTATTACGATAAATTATAAAATTCATCGTAATAAGTCTTTAATTACGGCAAAAAAGTATTTCGCCGTAATAAAATAATTATTATGATGAATTTAATTTTTATTTTGCCATTATAAATAAACCTATAATGACGAAAATATTTCACCATAATAGGTTCGCCACAAATACCATACTTTCTTGTAGTGGATATGATGATCAATCGATCAGATAAGCCAATCCATGTCCTGATATATTATTTCACCATCGTGATCTAATGATCACGTAATCCGATAGGTGGTTGCATAGCCTTGATATGCCATTTCTAGATCGAAATGATTGCAAAGTGCAAAGTATGCCTACAAAGCGTCCATTGCACCCTTCGCACACGCGTGTGCTCTCCACTTATAGTGAGCCTAAGGAACTTAAGTATGAAAGAAGAGATTTTCATATAAGTGAACCTTCCTTCATAATTTTTTCGATATGGGACTAATGTCCTCTTAATTTTGCATTCACACATATAAGGAGGTAATGAACTTTCAAGGCCCATTTGGGTATTCAAGCCTATTAGCCCATTACCCAATATCTGATCTATATCAATTGGCTTATTATTATTGTCGGCCATGAGAGGATCAAAAGGACCAAGTGGATGAAATAGAAGGATTAGGTCTCGGAGTATGGCTTTGAGATCTAGAAGAAGGGCAAAAAAACAAAAGAGCTCAAAGAAGAGGAGAGAGATGATAGAGAGAGAGAGAGAAGAGTTTACTGAGGAACTAAGAATAGAGATGGGGTAAGGAAGAAGAAAGGGAGAGGATGGATATAAAGGAGCTAGAGCAACACCGAAAGAGTGAAGAAATTAAAACAAAAGGATGGGATGACAAAAATGCCCCTTTTCTCAAGACATTGACTTTTGATGCCAAAAATGCCTAAAGCTTTCCTGTGAGACCAATTGTGTTAAAAGAAGGAAAGAGGGAATGGATATAAAGGGATAAGAGCAACACGGACAGAGCAAGAAAATTAAATAGAAGGGTGAAATGATAAAAAAAATATCCCTTTTCTTGGGAACATCAACTTTTTGATGCCGAAAATGTCCAAAGCTTTTCGATGAGACTAATTGGGTAAGAAAGAAGGGAAGAGGGGATGGATATAAAGGGATAAGGATAGCATGAAAAGAACATAAAAATTAAAACAGAAGAGTAGGGTGACAAAATGCCCTTTCTTGAGGATATCGACTTTTTGATACCGAAAATGTCCAAGGTTTTTCGATGAGTAAAAAAGAAGGAAAGGAGGGATGGATATAAAGGGATAAGAGCAACACGAAAAGAGTGAAAAATTAAAATAGAATGTGAAATGATAAAAAAAATACTCCTTTCCTCGAGAACGTCAATTTTTTGATGTCAAAAATGTCCAAAGCTTTTGATGAAACCAAATGGATAAGAAAGAAGAAGAAAATGGGGGTGGATATAAGGGATAAGGGCAACACGGAAATGAGCAAGAAAGTTAAAACAGAAGGATAGGATGACAAAAACACCCTTTCCTTCGGGACATCAACTTTTGATACCGAAAATGTCCAAATTAAGCTTTCTGATGAGACCAGTTGGGTAAAAAAAAAAGGGAAGGGGGATGGATCTAACTAGGTAAATATGAAACATAAAGAGACAAGAAATTAAAACAAGAGCGTGGGATGATGAAAATGCCCCTCTCATTGGGAATATCAACTTTTTGATAACAAGAATGCCCAAAGCTTTCCCATGAAACTGTTGGGTAAGAAAAAAGAAAGAAAAGGAGATGAATATAAAGAGATAAGGATGACTTTGAACAAGCGAGAAAATAAAAACAGAGGGGTGGGATGACAAAATGCCCCTTTCCTTGGGGACGTTAACTTTTTGATATCGAAAATGCCTAGAGCTTTCTTGTGCATCTGGTTAAGTATGAAAGAAGAAGAGAGGATGAATATAAGAGATAAGCATGACTTTAAATGGGTGAGAGAATTAAAACAAAAGGGTGGGATGACAAAATGCCCCTTTCCTTGGGGACATCAACTTTTTGATGCCAAAAATTGCCCAAAGCTTTTCAGTAAGACTGATTGACTTTTTTTAATAGAGAAACTATCCCTATTAATTACATCATTAAAATTAAAAAATAGAATTAATTCTTTAACATGACAATTAACTCAATTAAGATCCATATTCCAACCTTATCTTTTCAGCAAGAAAAATGCTTATACAAAAAGACTTAAAAAAAGGATATTACTCCTCAAATATCCAAACTTAATATCAACTAAGTTTGATGAAGGTGAGATCAAACAATGAGAAAATTTAGATTTCAATAAAATTTAAATTGTTTCAAATATATACTTTACAAGTTAGGTTTTGAACCCTAATTGAAACCCTATTATGAGCATGGCTAGAACTATCAAGTTCTACATATTAAGGTTTTATAGGTTCTAAATAAGCTTTTAATAGTTCAAAATTTTGATCCAATGGGTTGAGCCGAGTATCAAAACTTAACCCATGAAAATTTTGAATTTGATAAAAACTTAAATATTGTTTAAATCAATATAGTATCAAAAAAGGCAATTAATTTTATGATTTTTGAATTAAACAAGATATGCAACATAGCCATTGAATCCAAATAGATATGCACAAATTTAATAGCTCATTAGTACTAACCGTTTGTAATTTTGAGAAATAAAATATTGTTGTAACCTTCATTTTGGCATTTGTCGGAGAAAACAGTGTGCACAAGTGGTTTTCAATTACCACTATATTAAAGATATCTATAATATAAGTTGTTTTATAAGAAAAGGCAAGATGTCAGGCATATAGCTAAATAGAAGGTATGACAGTATACTTTTTATCTTTTCTTATAACTATAATATAGCTGTCACTCTAAATAGAGGCCATAAAAAATAATGTGCATAATAGAAGATAATATGAGGAAAGAAGAGAATAAAATTGATACAAAAGAAATTATATATCTCCCTTACAAGTGTTCAATTCGTTTGTTTACTTTAAATATTAATCTAACTTGTAAGAAACCAAATATCTTAATCTTAAACCTTAATCAAATTTTAGACCTAATAAACCTGAATTAACCTAACAAGGTCATAAATAAAAGCTATAAAATCAAGTTCTAAACTAGATTATAATTGAAAACAATAAAAATTCAATTCCATCAATATCCAAAAATTGGACCTAATGAGCTAAGTGTAAATTAAGACTTGATCCATGCTTGTTCTATATTAAGAAAAATCTTTTCATCCTAATTTTTTTAAAACAAGGTGAAAACTTAATATATTTCAAATTATCATTAGATCTAAATAAAATAAGAGATCTTAAAAAATCTTTGAGTCAAATAAGAAATATCACCTTCACCACTGATATAGAATAAGATACCATATAGTTCTAACCAACAAAAATATTGCCTTGATCTTCATAATAGGGCTATCAAAGAAAACAATATGCACAACTGGTTTTTAATTACTAATGTATTTAAAAGAGTGATAACATTAGTTTTTTTATGAAAGAAAGAGTAGTAAACGACATATAATTATATAAATGATATGACAACATACCTTTTATCTTTTCTAATATAATACATATCTATAACTATGAGAAAACATTACAAAAAAAAAGTGTGAAAAAGAAATCCAGTGCTAAGAAGAGTGGAATTGAGTGCATCAAGATTACATATACATCCCTCATTAAAAATGTTATTTTTATTCATTTAACCTAAATACCTTTATAAAAAATTTGAATAGCTTAACCATATACTATATCAAATTCTAGACTGATTAAACCATTGAGTAAATGTATATCGGGTTACCTTAGTGAATATTTAAATATAAAAGTCATAATCAAATTAGTAGATATTCAATTGGACTAATATCCAAAAATTAGACTTAATATGATGATTAAAGTATTAAAACTTAGTTTTCAATTACCATTATACCTAATAAACCAATAAAAGAAGTATCTCACAATGAAAGATCGCTATAATGCATAGCTTAATCATATGTGTCGTAGCATGCTTTTTATTTTTTTAGAATGTATAAACATAATTGTCACTAAGGAGTGCATTTGAGACATAATAGGGAATAAAAAACTAGTGTCATCAAAAAAGAAAAGTAGAATTGAGACTAAAAAAGAAAATTGCATATATCCTCTTTATAAATATGAGTTCTATGCATTAGCCCAAGTTACCTTGTAAGGCTAATAAGAAAATCAAGTGATTTTTTTAGTAAAATAATTTTAAATAAAATCAGTTTTATGAAATATCTAAATGGTATGCTAGGGCTTACCATAACCCTTTTATTGTTAAGATGGCACCCATCATTTTAATGGGGTTGAATTCCTTGTATTATTAAAAGCAATTATATTTATTAGAGTCAAAAAAAAGAGAGTGAGCCATGGCGATGGAGTCATTTTGCTACGGACATTAAGATTTATGCAATAAAAAAATATAAAGGGATGTGATGAAAAGATATAAGAGCACAACAAAGTTAGTGCCTATAAATATTCATTAATAATATAATAGAAAAATGATAGACTAATGAAAGCTACAATGTTTGAATAATTTGTATAATAAAAATAACTAATGATTAAGTTTATAGGATATATATAAGGTAGAGTCATTTTATTTTTTCTAAAATGTGTTTTATAAGGAAAAAAAAGAGAAAATGGTGAAAGAGGTGCAAGAGTAATAGGGATTTATGGAAATATAAACAATATAAAAAAAATTGATATAAGTAATGAAGATGGACACATTTTGCTATTTTAAAATAAGTGGAATAAAATATAAAAGAAATCATGAAAATTATAGGAGGTCAATAAAATAAATTTATAGAGAAAATTGTATGAGGTGGATTCATTTTGTTATTTCAAAGTATGTGCAATATAAAAATATAACAAAACATGATGAAAAGAAAATAAAACATAAAAATGTTTATATGGCTTATTTGTTCGGGTGTGTGACCATGAATATAAGTATATTATATGGCTTCACCACTGAATTCTGGGTGGGAATACTCCAATGTTTAGGTGATGATTTACTGCTAAAAAGAGCAGATTGAATACCTTTGATGCCCATGTAAATGCAATGGTGAAAGCTCAGATATGGTAAGAAGGATACAAGGTGTCAATTATAGTTATTCTGGAACAATTCGACACTTGTGGTGGTGGTCCTTTCACTGGAAACAAAATTCCGATTACTTTCAAGCATCTTCAATGGTTGCCGAGCAGTGCCTAGTTCTTGTTTCAAGCATTGTTCCAAATAATTTTGGGTAATGCTAATGAGCGAATTAAGCTTGTTGCCTATTGTCCTAGGCCCATTATTCGGTTAAGAAGGCTATCTTCTACTCACAGCGCTTCTCCCAAGTCCAAAAGATAATAGGAATGGAAAAAAGACTTGCTGCACTAGAGGGTGCAGCAAGCACGGCCGCACGGATTGATCATCCGTATGTGCTGGCATGCACATATGCACAATAAAACTCATTGGATTATCGCATGCACAACAGCATGCATGGATAACCAATCCTTGCGATCGATGCATGCTTGTTGCACCGAAGAATGGTGCAACAAGACTTTTCCTAACATGCTACAGCCTAATGGGCCATATTTTCCAAACTGACAAGAAGTTGGAAAAATTCTAACCTCTAGATGAAAATATTTTGATTGATCCATCAAGCATACATGCAGCCTAGCACAGAGCACAAGTTCTATACCTAGCTACTTGGACTCACTAATGCTGGCTTGGCATTTAAAATTCAATGTCTTTAGGAATCATAATAATCCCTGCAACTGAAATTTACAAACAAGCCCCCTGCAACATATGATGGGACTTTTGGAAGCAGTACACCCCCAGTACGAGTTGATTTTTCCTTGACACTTCCTCATAGATTCCATGCTGATCAAAGCTTCAATCTTCCCAAAAGGACAGACTGCATATTAAGTGAAAGGGGTCGAACATTCTATGTTGGTTTTCATTTTAAAAATATTTGATCAGAAATCCATTACCTTCATTTTGCAAATAAATAAAGGAAGGCTTATGCTTCCATTACCAAGGTAAGGATCACTACCTCCTTCAAGGAAAACAGGTCAAAAAAGAGTTCTACTCTGGTATGAATGCAAGCCAAAAGCCACCATAGATAGTTCACCTCCAAAACAAATTTAAGTCCCCAAGAGTAACCTCACACATGAGGTAGTCCAAAGCCAAGAACAAAGTTAACACCAATTCCAACATCATAAGAACCCAATACACATAACAGAAACAAAGACACCTCTAATTTACCCAAGAGAAAAATTTATCGGTGTGGCTTTTGAAAGGCCAAAACCGGAGGGCAAACTGTGCCCACCCATTGTCCGAGTTAAGAACTCCATTCAAAACTCTAGCACTACTAGCTGGTACCACCAACTGATGACCACGGAAATCCTCACCAGGCAAACTTTAGTAACCAAGTCTGGAACATTGCAGTTAACACCAGGCAGAGAGAAGAACAGCATTTCCCACATAAGACTTGAGTTCAGCTTCTTCCATTTCCGTCTGAAAGGGCCTGACAAGCCGGAAGTGTCTTGTATAGTAGGGACGTCCCATCAAGAGCACCGGGTAGAGATCCTTGTGATGGGAAAGAATCCATGTACGAGCAAATACTAGCAGACCGTAATACGTAGCGAAATAATAAATAAAATGCGCAAACCATACAATCACAGAAACACCAAGATTTACGTGGAAAATCCCTTCAAGATAAAGGGGAAAAAAAACCACGGGCAAGCCAGAGAAGAAGATCCACTATAAAATAATAAATATCCAAGTCTCAAAGTCCCTTGCCAGAACTTGAGAAACAGTCACAAGAGAATAATAGGGATATAAGGATTACGTCACCGAAAAATATGGTCTCATGCGTTACCTCCTTATTTTCTTCCCTTCTCTTCTTCTTCTTCTTCTCTTGTTTTTCTTCTGCAGCACCTTCACGTGATTCCTGGAGTGGAAGTCCTCCCACGTAGT